>LUCH01002713.1:0-55098 GCA_013368495.1 Paragonimus heterotremus | reverse complement strand
TATTCGCGTTGATGATTCAATTCAAAATTGATTTTCTGATAGTTTCAAACAAGCGTACAACTGCAGGCAACAAAACGATGTATGCAAAATCTACGAGAATGAATTGTGTAATATAGCTGTGACTTGTGGACACTACAGGTGCCATTACTCCTAAGTGATCGTATAACGAAGCCACACGACTCAACATTCCCCTTTTTGTATTACCGGTGTGGGGGAGGTTGATTTGAAACAGGAAGCAGTCGTCTGCTACACGGCAATTCACACTCAGAACTCGCTTATATTCACAACTATGAAATTCAAGATTCAGGGAGTCAGTCAACATTTCTTCACTGGGTAAACGCTCACCGACTTCACTACTAGCAGAAACCTACTTGGTGAGTCTAAACCCACACAGCCACAGCATCGCTCGAAGTTCATCTACCATAGCTTTAGCCTCGGATATTGAGTCGAATAACATTAGGCGGTCATCCACGTAGAAGTTCTCTTTCACTACAGTCGCAGTCTTCGGTAAAAAAAAATTCTGCTAATTATCCACAGCTACCATTTGTAGTACGAAACTAGCACAAAAAACGACGATGTCGCCCTAAAGGAGTAAAAATTTGGCTCGTGGGTATCCAGCGGTCCTTCAAACGAATCAAAACCCCACTAAAGAAAATTCAATGCATCTCGATCACGGTGTGGCGCTTTCACTTGCAAGAACATCTCTTTAATATCCGCAGAGATTGCCACCGGGTACTTGCGAAAACGCATAAGTACTCTTAACAAACTGTCATTCCAATCCGGACCATGGAGTAAGGTTTTACTGATGGACATACCCCGGTGTTCAGCGACACAATCAAAGACTCTCCAAACTTCACCGAACATATTCCGGTTGAGTACAGGATAGTGTGGCAAGTGTCATCTCCGCATTTTATTCGTGACACTCTTACTTATATAGCCCTTCCTGATATGCTCCAGTATCATGGCCAAATAGCCAGCGTTTAGCTTTGGGTCTCGAATCAGCCTTCGCTTCAATGCAGCAAGACGTTTCTCAGCCATCTCTTTATTATTGCGCAATACCCAACTACATTCTCTCCACGGCAAGCCCATCTCATAGTGACCGTCCTTAAATATTACACAACTCTCAATCATGGTTAATGCTTATTTGTCCTCCGAAGTGCTTCCACCAGTGAAAAACTACTCATACATCCTCCAAATCAAATCATCCAACAAGACCTGACGGGATTCGACGAGGTTCACACAATGCTCACCTTGGGGTATGGTACGACACGAACCTCGGAGACTTCAGCCGAAAATGGTCTTACTCGCATATGGCTCATTGCCACTGTACAGTTTCTGTTCCAGTATCCAGTGTGCTTCAGGGATGTCATATCCTATTAAGATCTTTACGCCGTTTTCAGTTAAGCTATCAAGCGAAAGGTCCCTTATGTGGGCCCATTTATTTACCCCAGTTTATTGGAAAACGTCAACCTGCGTCAGTGACAGTCGTTTCAACGTATGAACTGAACCAACTATGATTGAATGCTCCTGATCCAAGGACTGCATCTCAACTGACACTTTATCGCATGGTGTTGCACAAGTTCCGTGTAGAGCACGGAACATCATCTGACAGGACCATCCCTGTAAACCTATTGCTCTTGCAATAGGTTCATCAAGCAACGTAGTGTCAGACCCGTTATCCAAAAAGGCGTACGTTGTCATCTACGCTTCTGGGCCAACCAACCTTATCGGGACAAATGTTAAGCACACGCCGTTTTGATTGGACATGGCACCGCACAAGCCTTTGCCTCCTCTTTATTCTGTTCAGGTTTTTCCTGATGAACCAATGTATGATGTCGTCCACCACAACCTGGTGTCCCGCACCGTATCTGTACACTACAAGACCTCGCCACACAGTTCGCTTTCTAGCAAACAAAACAGCGTCCTAAGTCTTTCAACATTGTTTCGCGCTGCTCCAGTGATCTACTGCTAAACCAACCGCATTCAAGTATATCGTGGTTGCTATTACAAACCGGACACTGCAAGTTCACCCTCTCATACGCTACACCTACATTAACGTTGCATCTCAAGTATTTGACTCCAGAGGGCCCAGAGGACGCTGAGTTACTTATCCTACTTTCAACGCGAGCGACCAATTGGCCATACTGACTGGCGCTGAATGCCGCTCTTTGCTCTGCAAAATGTAGTAGGTCGCTAAACGTTGATTCCCTTCCGCATTCAGTTGCGCCCTCAACAACATCCGCCCGTCTTTCTTCTAAGTGATGAGGCAATCGCACAACTGCTTTAATAAGATTGGTTGAGCAGTTTGGTTCTGCACGTAATCTAGCTTTATCAACTTCGCCCGACAGCCTTCCATCTGACTGACTAGTCCACTCAAACCATCAACATCGCCAGCGATTAACTTAGTATCCATAAAAATCTCCTTAGTTACCGCCTGCATAATAACATGTCGGCGGCCAAATTGCTGGTGCGAAATTCTCATAGACCTTTTGAACGCCACCACCTTTGGCAAGAGTGTGCAGTGCTTAATTGCCTCTGCCCTATCACGGCAATAATGCAACGAACGTGAAAGCTTCGATCCCTCGTCAACCAATTTATCTGTCACGTTACCTTCAAAATTTCTGACAGAGGTAAAGTAACTCTTCAAGGAAACGTAGAAACTGTCCTCCTCAATTTTCGGAAGACTGGCTGTAAGAAACAGAGATCTGAGGGCCATCTCTAACGGCTCAACAAGTTCCAAACTAAAGGGGCCTGTTCACGAGGCCCATTGTTCAACAGGGGGCTAATATTATCCCTTGGCGCCTTACTAATTCTAGTCCCGACTGTTGGGACGGGTTCGACTTCCACAGGCCTATGGCGCTTTTTATGGAACTCGAGCAGTTTACACCTCACCTCTAGCTCCTCTACCTTCAACGTCAGCACTTCCTCCAACAAATCGTCAGAAACTTCATTCGAAACGTTCATCAGAGCACGATTGAGCCGATTGGGAAAAAAAATCGGAGAACTTGGATACACTCTCCATCTCCACCGGCGGGGCCACTACCATCCACGACGCTATCTATGGGCCGGATCCCTGCTTTCTCCTAGGGGCCCCAAACAAACAGCACTCATACCTAGCAACACTCGGTTCAGGTGGAATCCTATCAGTAGAAACATTTCATACATTTAGCATAGAAGAGTCCCTCGTAAACTTAGAAGAATCAAGGTTGATAGAGGGGGAATATCACCACGGGTATAAGTATTCAACTGACTCTCGTCCGAAAGGGGAAATGGTTCATGAGTCATGGCCGTAGCCTCGAGTGACAGAGAAGTGTTTGATTGTCCGGCGGCAGATTACTGGTTTAGAGAAGCAGGATCAGCCTCGATAGCGACATAACTGTCAGGGCCTGTGGAACTTTCCACAATGTCTGATTTGGCCATTTTCATAGAATGCAGGAAATCCATGACAGGAGAGCGTTGCTACACGTCCTCATTGAAAGACAAGATGTCCGGGCAAATATTGAGGTATTCGAGTACTATTGAACCGTTTGCTAACGATCCAAGTTTACGCCGAGTTATGTATAATCTGTTTGTCCAAATGTGCCTTTCTCTATATCCATCGATAGAGAAGATAATCTATCTTCAAAACGGTTAACGAGCATGAATGCTAGTCGGTCCAGTCGATGGCGCTCGTAAAAACGGGAGTTAATACAGTACTAATCAAATCAGTGTAGAAGAAAACTGAATATCTCATCTCGAATGTGCAAAATCCGCAGAAATAGAATAATGAATGTGCTCGTACAACAAATTTAACAACTAGGCACCGCTCAATAATGGAGGACGATAAAACGGAAGTAAGCTCACTCAAACGGATGGTCACTGGTTGGGTCGAAACAAAATGGTTGTTTGCGCACCCGGAAGTGATGAGAATTATAAGCTGCTCAAGAAAAAATATAGAACACTGTCTTACTTGACATCTAGGAATGTACAGGGCTCAGGCTGAATAGGAGTAATGGAAACGGTTGCAGTGGCTGTTATGAGAATAAATTTGATTAATACTGCTTATTTTCAAGGAAACTAATGAAATACAGAGCCACCCTTCAACAGTAATCAAACGAAGCACAACAACCTCAAAAATGATGCAACAGACCTTAACAAAATCAACATAAATCATCTGCGTGAGCCTCTTTACTAAACATCTCGACACCGGAGTAAGCACGCCATCATGTGCGCAGCTAGGAGCCCCCTGAGAAACACACCACTGGATGCCAGTACCATCGGCTATGTTAGCCTATTTCAGCTAGTGATGACCCTCTGAGACAGACGAAGTGCAGGGCGAAGTTGTTTTGGTCGCTGCTTGAGAATTGCAAGAGGATGACCTTGGAATATGTACTCGTTTCATAAAGGAAAGTCTGCCCTGATCTCCCCTGTTGTATCACCATGTAAAATTGGGCGTATCACAAAAGGTCATCAAGGAGTCGCCGATAACTCTGGGGTACATTTTCATACACACTAGCCGCTGGTTATAGGAGACACGCCTCACCCCAACAGCCATACGAGTAGCTGACCTCTGTATTCTTTCAAGTCGAGACCCATCCTTCTGCAGAACACTGCCGCCTAGCCGTACTCCAATGTCAGACGAACATGAGACGAGGGAGATAAAGGATCGACGGATTACTCCAAGCAATTTTTTTGCTTTAACTCAGACATGCGTGGTGTGAACCCGTGTTTCAAGGTGCCAAATACCAGCACTCCGTGGTCTTCTTAGCTATTACACTGCGTTAACAAGTATGCGCAAGTATGATGTGCTTTGACATCCCTGATATCTCCCAAGTGCAAGAAGTAGCAGTTCTGCTGATTTAGAAATCCGCTTGATTGAACTGTTCAGGTTGACACTGTATCGAACTCCTGCCGCAATATTTCGTTTACTTAACCTGAAAAGATGGTCCTGCCTACCTCTGTGTTGTCAGAGAATATGACGACAGATGACTTTAACTGGTCCTGTAGGTCGTCGATGAAAACCAAAAACAGCAAGAGCCTCCACACTGAGCCTCGTGGAAAACCATCAGAGGCAACCAGCCAGTCCGGTAAATGTTAGCTGACGTTGACATCGAGTGACTTGCCTTGAAAGAAGTCTGTTATCCAACTTATTATGGGCGGGCTGACAGCATACGTTATTATATTAACACTAAAACTTGGTGAACAAACGATTGTTGTTATGTTGGTGTATGGATAACGGGGACCTCGTCGCTAAATTGTCACATGTTGTAATGGCCTCAAGATAATCCCGGTCTGCATGCTGTACGATGTGTAAAATTCTTCCCAAAATCTTAGTTCATATCGTACATAAGATCTTAAGGAACTTTGTCTACCATCTGCTTGGTGCATTCGATCGCGTTTGTTTGTTTGCATGCTTGTGTAGTGGACTAATCGATCAACTGATAAAAATGATCAAAAATATAGTAGTATCACAGAAAAGTCGTAACGATGACAGACAGGATCAAAGATGGACGTACAAATTAAACGAAAGATGTATCGGTAAAAGTAGGAACGACTCACTGATGAGTCAACGTCCGTTAGATTGAATAGAACACCACAAAAAAGAAAGACAGCGCCAGAGATGAGATTCGTCGGACGACCGATAGATACTTCCACAAACGACGTGATATGATAAAATTTGAGCGTCCATAGATCCCGTTAATACGCGGTGCTAAAATATCTTATCGTCCAATCACTTTGCCGGCCCAAATTTCACACGAATGAAGAAGACAGAGATGATGCGCGACACCCACCGTTTATTCGCGTTGATGATTCAATTCAAAATTGATTTTCTGATAGTTTCAAACAAGCGTACAACTGCGGGCAACAAAACGATATACAATGCAAAATCTACAAGAATGAATTATGAAATATAGCTGTGACTAGTGAACACTACATTTGTCGGCCTATGCGCGGCAATGCCGCCATATACACTCTTCCGGCTTCCTCATGCGCTCGAGGGTCGGATCCTGAACCTTTCTAGCTACCCCCGCGTACCGGTGTCGTTTAGCGCTGATCGAGGCCTATTTTAATTATCGTATAATATATTATCGGTTTCCCGCAATTATTCCTACTCTGATAGTCTTTGCGTATACCTGGGAAAGCGTTCATTTAGTGCACGTACGCATTAGTATATAAAACACAACGACACACCGCATGAGTTGACTTACAATACACAATGTGGATGGGTAAAGCAATTGAGGGTTTATGGCCGGAGAAATTTGGAAAGTCAGTTGCGAACTTTCGGAACTCGTACTTAGGTTCTCTGCACGGTAATGCTGTATGAAAGCGAACTACTTATAATTTTCCAGTAACCCATTTACATCGTTAAAAAATTCTGTGAAAAGTCAAGTGTAATGACGTGCCGTGAAGAAGCCAGTTTTCAGTGTTTCGTCGTCAAGATAAATACATGACACTTGTATCGCAAATTTATAAGGGAATCATTGATAGAGTAACTAGAGAACTGGTTGTTTAAAGAAGCCCGTCAGCTCAATATCACTCTGGAAACAAAACTTCATTTGAATAATGAGCTTTGACTGGCTTACAGGCTGTTATGTTAGCCAAATTAAATGAGAAGCCCGAAAGAAACGGTTTTGGATACACAGGAATGGGTTGTAGAGGTGAATTCCAATGGCTGCAGATATAGACAGAATCTGACATCTCACTGCTTTCCAGATAGATGTCATGAACTATTGAGATTAAATGAAACGCATCCGTTACATTAACAGAGTGATCAGAATCCACTAGGTTAGGTATTGCGGGGCTGTTGACTGACTTAGATACACCACTGGGGAACCAGATTGGATAATCTTCATTGAACCGTTCAGACAGCTGTCTGGTCGTTTGATCAGTGAATCTCGTCCACATGAACAAATGAAAGAACATACACAAAGCATACACATAAACGGGTACTCTATAGCTTAAGCGTGGAAATAAAACTAAATTAGAAGTAAAGAGGACGAGTAATTTGGCAGCGCAAACTGTTTTACTAACTGTATTTTGGTTCCAGTGGACTTATCGTTATTCAAAGGTAAGTCGATATGCACGGCTTTCTTTTTTGATAGGTGCTATTGGTCGTGCTCATTCCGCTGTTGCATATCTCTGTTTGTAAGTCCGGGTGGCTATTTTACGTAATACTGTACGTATGGATTCCGATTCGTCAGCAATGGTATTATCCATGCATATGTTCACGGCTATGCCCATCAAGCGGTTGATTGGGTTTATTTTCAAGGTAAGTGACATCTCATTGATCTACCCATGCCCTCTTCACCTCAGTAATGATTAACTTGTAGAATTATTATGTAACTGTGACGTATTTAGTCTGATGGTGAATAAATGAAAGCGAATTTGGTCACTATACCGGGTTTTTCATAGACCAGTTACTACCGTAACTTCGGAATTCACATCCTGGTTTCATCAGCGTCAACATAACGCTTGTCGTATACGGTACTTGACATTCTTATTCCAGTTCAGCATTTTCATGTACTACCACAGCCTGGAAAAAGCACACATGAAGTAGGCATGTACGTTGTGTGTGAATTGTTTTGCTCTCCTCCAAACCTGTTACACTTCTACGGGTAAAGTGAACAGAGTAGATTATTGGCGATATGATAATCACGGTGACCACTGTTTACTTTGGTGAATATGAGTCATTCAGCTAGTCAACATACCTCTTTGTAACCCGCACACGATTTTTGGTAGTTCTCCAAAATTAACAAACTTACATCGTTCTGCGTACCTTGACCGACCATAACCAGTCGTCTGACGATCGTTTAGAATTCGAAGAGCGGACTAATCAACCACGATTTCATCTGAAGACGTCCGATGGCGTAGTTGTGTTCAGACAGTCTATGGGAAATTATCAATCAATGACACAAGCATTCCAATAACGCAGGATGTTAGTCATTAAGTCCTCGCATAAGCTGCTGGCTGATTAACTGAAAAGACGAGTTGGTCGTTTTTACCGTGCCAATAGTGGTAAAATGACGGAATAGATGAAGGTGATAATGCCCAGGTTCATCGGTGCATCTTGATACAGGTAGTCAAGTAGTCTGTCAACAGTGACTGTTTCCCATACTCTATTCGACTACTTGACATCAATTACAGTGGACATTTTTAGCCTAACTCTGACCGAATGATCACATTTTGTAACTTATCAACAGAGTGTAAACAGAAGTCGGCGTCATGTTCTCTACAGAAGATGGGACAACTTGTTATTATTAGACCAGAGGCAGAACATTCCTTATTTTCTGGTAAACTCATGTTCAGCGTTGAGCAAGGGTCACAGAAATAACGGTTATCAAGGTTGGCTTCATAACCACAAATTGCTCTAATCTCTGTGGTCTGGCATTCACCCCGTCGGTTGACTTCCACAGAAGTGTAACCGGTCTGAGGGATGAGAACTATTCCACAGATATTGTATAATGACTGATAAGTAGTGTGGCAATTGCTGATGTAAACTTTAATGGTGAGCCATCGACCGATCTGCTACAGTCTGTTCATTGTAATGTGTTCGCTTGTGTTATGCGCGCAAAAGTCAGCCCTAGGTACTGTATAGATTCATAGAATTTTGTCACCTAATGAATTTACACGTTTCACTTTGAAGAAAACACTACAGTTAGGAAGCGCAACCATTTGGCTTGTGATCATGTTCTCACACTATGTCTGATTCATAACGTGGTGAATGAATTCACCGGAACGCCTATATATATCCGGTCATGAGTTTGTTATATTCATTTTAACCACCAGCACGACCAGAATGGTTACGACAAAATTAAAGAGAGAATTTGTACTTGTTCAGCTTGTGAAGGATATCCCGGATCTGTGTGTGCATAAACAATTCGTTCAAATCCTGTGGCTTTCTTGGCCTAACACGGTCGCCCAACCAGTAAAACAATTTTTCCCCGTCCCACTGTCCCAGCCTGAGTAACACTGACTAATTAGAAGCAACTTCGTTTGTGTTCCTAACCACAACGAAGTGTTGTGATCCAAGAACGCAGATGGCACAAGGGTTACTTATTCGACAAAGCAATACACGGGTTAAGCATGTAAACCAAACCTGTCACAAAACCACTCATTTGCACGCAGTATTCGGCCTCAGACAGTCTCGGCTACCACAGATGTCAGTGCTTAGTTCCATTGAGTAGCAGGGACTGTTATGGGTGATGCTGCACCTTGATGATCCTTCTTGCAGTCTTCTTGTTGCTTGTACGTTGTCAAAATATATACCCTGTACCTGCTACTGAATAGCCGCGGTATCAGTAGTATATTACGATCGCTGAACTCCACTGCAGAAGTAGTGTTAAGCTTTTATCCTATTACATTGCCTATTCAGTAATATTTGATCAATAACATTGTAACTCGTCACTTGATTTCATATAATTGTACCAGCCAAAGAGGAGAATTTATCGAAAACAGTCTGTTCACGGAAGCTTTGTTATTCATGGTCGCCACGGGGATTTCTAACAATCCGTAAATTGTAGTTCGGCTGCTTTTACTAATCTGTAATTTGCGGCCTCCAAATTACATCCGGTTATCACTGAAAAGAAGAACATCTAGTGGTTATGCGCGTTCTGCTTTGCTCTGTAGCTCGGAAACGTGGCTTATTCAGAGCGAAGATATCAGCTGACCTGCTGTGTTTCATCATCACAGTCTCTGCTTGTTAGTCCATATCAAGTAGGATGATCGCTTGAGCAATGAGCTGTTCGCAAGCGCGTAGTCCGGGACGGTTGAGATGCGCGGCAACTTGGTCAGCTAATCACGTTGCACGGTATGCAATGGTGGGTCACATACCCCGCGGTATGGCGGGTTATTTACCGCACTGGGTACTATGTAACTAAAGTGCCAACAGTTGGTTGAAATTGCGTGATGGTCAAGCAACGACGTGACCACGAACTATGAAGACCCTGACTGTTCCATTGAATAAGGTGACTAGGTTTCGCTGTCTGGCTGGGGTCCTCGTGATCACTAAAATCGCTGGCTAGGCAGGCTATTCGAGACGGTGGTGTGCCGCAGTCAGTGGCATACCTTCGTTCACACGCTTTCCATTTATTCCGGTTAGACTTCTTTTATCGAATGTTGACCTTTCCAACAAACTTTCCTTCCTTTAGGATATTATACTTTAATGTTGAGGTGAACGATGGTTCAAGTCCAAGTACCCTTTGGTTAGGCTCGTGGCCGTCGTGAATGCATCAAGCAGTCAATGAATGAGTCCGTCAAGTTTGCTACAAGAGGCTAATACTTCATTTCGTCTTACTTCAAACATGCATTGCACGTTGCACTAGTCTTCTTTCCAAGCGCCCTTCAACTCAACTGACGAATTAAAGACTCCGTTAGTTTTGTACACCTGTCGAGCCAACGGTCGCTAGGGCGTTTCAAATCGGTTGAGATTCAGACTGTAATTTGTCATTTCCAGAGATTTAATTAAATACCAAATAAATCATGTTCTTGATATATAAGACACATGTATTGTCAGGTTGTCTTGATGAAAAAGAGTAATCCCAAGCAATTTTGTCAGTAACTCTTAGAAGCAGTCGCTCCAGCACAGTTACATAAGTTGTCTCACTTTTAATCCGAGTTCCACTTCACTCAAACTAACTATTGAAAACACACCATAGATAACCACCGGCAGTTTATCGCTAAACTGATTACGAAAAACACGTTACTCATTTCAGATTTCATGTTTATGGTGAGATTGTAAGGCATCTAGTTCATCAACAAACGTTTATTTCGTCACCAGATGAACTAGTATATTACTGAGATCAATAGTATGTTCGTTCCGCTTCCAACGTCGCCGGAATCAGCGAGGCCACCATCGCCATCATTATTTTGTAAACAAGCCGGAAAGCTGCATGTGATGCCCATCGCATAGTTCCTGTTGAAACCTTCACCTCAAGCATCAGTTTTATTTATCTGGCATTTGTGGTTCTGTTTGATGTCGATCAGACTAGTAAACGCTTATCACGTTCTGATAAGGTAGTTGGACCTCTGCTTTTGTAACCCTCTAACATACACACGGTGCATCTAACAAGACACAGCACTTTTTGATCAGCGTGGCAATACAACAATTCCTCGTTGACTAAGATGTTATGTACGCATGCAAAAATCCATTTCCATTTTCGAGGAGTGCCAAGTTTGTTGATAGACATGGAAATGTGTTTGATTTTTGGTTCATACATCACTCATCGCCTGAAAGTTACTTGTTGACCTCTACGCTCACGTTGTGTCCCATGACAGACAGGCATTTGACCTATTCGGCGATTTTCGTTTTGTTTTACCGAAAAGCACACAACGTGGGGGATTCACAAGCGTGAAACCAATAAAGCCCCCTCCTAAAGTTTCGTCGAAGCCATTTTTGTCATTGCGGTAAATAATAGAATATATTAAGCAGGTGGAGTATTTCAGGTAATCCGATCACTTAAGGTTTGGGTTAGTACTCTTTGGAAGAACATTTCAATAGACCGCATACTGATAAATTTGATTTAAGAATCTGCCGTCTTTATGAGTTCACTGCGCGGTGTTTCGTCATGCCTTTTTCAGCGTCTGCAGGATAGCTCGACCCAAAGTATGAAAGCGAGTCATTCCGTGAGGCTTGTCTAGTGTCTCAAGGTTAAGAGGTCATGATCGACTGTACCATCGAATTATCGCTTCAGGGGTGGGTGCATCTCATGTCAGATCGAACACGGCGGTGTCAAGCTAGTTTGTGGGATAAATGATGGTACCTGATCGTAGGAGAGCTAATGTTTTAATGCACCACACTGAAAGATGAACAATTCGCTGCCATTAACATACAGAGTTAAAACATAAGATAGAAAGCAGGCCGTTTTGGGTTACAAGTATCAAACAACACTGTTTCTGAGCCGATCTTCTGGGTACCACACGGTAATCTGAATAAGTGTTATGTATGGTATGTGAATCATGCCAGTCTCAAACCACAACAAAGTGTCCTGATTAACCCGCTCGAACTTGTACGTAAGTTCTCCACATATTGTTATAACGTCTGCCTCGTTGTGAGATCCGAGTTAACCTGACCGTCAGAAGCGTCTCCCGTCCTTGATGCAGTAGAAAAAACGGCCGACCACATGTTTATAAAGCGACGCCGTGGCGAAAATAACCTCCACTTTATAAGGCAGTACACCTAGACAGGCTGGACAGGAACAGAAAATTTCCAATTGACGATTTACCTTTGCTCGGTCTTACACGTTAGTTGAATTCCTGCCAGTCAGCTGGATCAACAGTTATCTGACTTGGTCCGGATCGACGGCACGATTGATTGTCCGTCGTCCGCGACTTGGGTTCTCCTGACATTATCGGTCGGCGACCGATGGGCGTAAGGTGTAGTGATAATGTGACGCAGAAAAGTGATCATTAACTAAGAGGTTGACAGCTGTTGGTCGGGTTCATCTCCTGGGCTGGGGTCTACACCATTCACAGATTCGTTGGCTAAGGACTTTCTGTAGTGAGGATGAGCGATCGTAACATACTACTCACATCACCACTGCTATTCAGTAGTAAGACCAGAGCATATATTTTGACATCGAAAAATGCAGGAAGAAACATCGGAGTGCAGCATCGCCTAAAATGATTCTTGCTACGTAAAGGAACTGAGCATTGGCGTCTGTGGCAACCGAGACGGTCTGGGGCCGAGTACCGTGTGCAAATGAGTGGTTTTGTTTGTGGTCCTATTTAAACGACTAACCCATGTGTTGCTTTCCCGAATGAACAACCCTTATGCCATCCGCGTTCTTGGATTACAACATTACTGTGAAATGGTGGTCAACCTATCTCAGTGGCGTGATTGTTGTCATTGTTTGACCGAGATGTCTGTGGAGTAAGTGCGCGAAATGACAAGGAGCGGCGATAGCGGTAAGGAAGCTGTCTGGGAGGTGACGTCTTAGTTTCACCTATAGATCGGTTGTTTGTCTGCATGATGCAGGCACCTTGATTTTGACTGAATCTAGACATAGTTACTTTTAGTACTGAAGCCATCTTCCCCTTTCTTTTTTAACTACGGCCTGCCTTTTTTAATGGTTATATCGCAGTCAAGCATCAGCAAGAACCACTGATATATTGCCGTATGTAAGGATGATGATGACGATGATGACCCTCAGTACGCTTTATCGCCCATTCCACCTTACTCTTGTTGCGTGTGATAAACTTTGGGGCATTGGTTGTGTAGTAAACTTTGTACGAATGAATGTGCTGATTCATACATAACTGTCTGTCAGATCGACGTTCAGAGGGGCTTCATCAAACATTACAGGAAACTTTAATTTTGCAAAAGAGGTTATGCCGTCGAAGAGATTGCCTGCGAAAAAGAAAACCGCAACGTCAATATCGGGTGTCTGTTATCATTACGTGGAACAGGTTGGCTTTGGATGGTACTCATCATCATGCCGGCGGTATGGATAATAAGTTTGAATGGCGAGCTTAAGCTAGGAGTCGCAAATGCAAACGAAAACAACCTTATAAAAACCAGACATGGTCTCATACACTGAGAAACCTCTCCGAGGAGACACGGACTGCATCGAATCCGTGTTGATGCTCAACCAGCTGTGTTGGCTGGGACGTATCTGTCGGACAACCGGCAAAAGAATCCGGGAGCAACTAGCGTAATGATGACTGGAAACAGGTAAACGAAATTCCAGTAACCAGAATCTGTGGTGCCAAGATGCTATCCAAATAGGCTTTTCGTGTTGTGACATCAAGCTTTGATCATGGAAGAACACAGTCTTAAACTAAATCTCTAAAAACAGCGCGTTTCAGGTGAGTGTTTGGAGCTTCGGTGTGCGACCGCTGAGCAGCCGTATATTAAAGTGCGCCGTTCGCAAAGTAGTTATAGGTGTCATCGATCGTGCAGACGTGACCATATGGCGTTGCGACAAGTGCGTCTGCGAATGCGCTGGCCGTCACCGATTGGTAGGAAATCTGTGTACCCACGGCGAATTGTCAACGAAAAGACGGTGAGTGCTTTAGGCACAAATAGGTCAACTCGATTGTCTGCGGAGGACTGGTCTAAACTCACTAACCTCCTTGGGTGTGGGATTTTCTTCAGCAGCACAATTATCCTGTCGGTCATTCTCTAGATAATCAATGGTAGAAAAATCTTTCATATGAGCGATAAGCTTGTCTGGTTACTTCCAGCTACTGACAGATTATAAGCTTGAATATAGTAGGATTAGGTTTAGAGATAAAGTACTCACGAATTTTTTCGAGATTTAGCATCATTTGCGTGCAAGTTTGCAGACAAATGTAAGTTGTCGTCGATACAATCGGTGGTTCTCGTTTGCATACTATGGCTGTCAGTCTGTTCAGTAAATCCGTTATTGATCCTCCAACAGTAAACATAGTAGGTATGACTTTATGGCTCCCGATCAGTCGAACGGCATGATTCGAGCAACGGACAAACTGCACACGCACACAAGTGCACATCACCGACACCCGCGCTTGCTGCATGATTCTGCGGTGGAATTTGTGTGCGAAATCGATTGTTGTTAATTTTGGGACACCCAGTCTATGGGTTGGCAAGACGAAGTGAAATCAACCACTTGTAAGTTAGAAAATTAGTTGTGCTCACTCGCAAGACTGCTAGCCTTGTGACTCACCTGGCTTCCAGCCAGAAATATTAGAACAGCCAATCGAGTTCGATTGTGTAAATGTTGTCGTTTGCATAGTTGTTCTTAAGATATGTGTAATTAATGAGGCCAACACTGAAAACCCTAAAGAAGTTGGCAACTGCCAATTTCTTCTAACCTGTAACTCAGCTGTGTCCACAACATGTGGGCAACTGGATGCTAACTGCTGGACGTTAGAAAATTTGTTCCATCTCCCTTCAACTCATTTATCTTTAAATTCCACTATATTCGTATGATTGTGTCCCAGTTAGGTATCAATGTCTCCTACTGATGTGTCACCGATCAGACGGATACTGATAACGCTTCGGGCGCGCGAACGTTCATATGTTTTGTCACTGATCTAGTGGTTTTTCAAAAACGCAATGAGATATCGAACCACACTGTACAATGAAATATGTTTTGCTGATCATGATCAAAATGAGACAGGAAGGAACAGTGACAGAGACTTGAGATCGACCACCGAAAATCGTTGGCTCTAAATAGGCGTAAATCAAACTCGTCACTCAGGCTGGAGCCTCCAAGACTTGTAAAATCTGTGACTGCAGAAGTCAAGGATGATTATGAGAAGTCAGGTTCAACGGTTTGCGTGTACCCACTACCTCGCTGAGTTGTGTACAGTGTAAGGACAAATGAAGGTGGCGGTTGTCAACTCAATCTCGTTTGCAACTCGGTCGGCCATTTGTAAGGCATAAGAACTAAAATAAAATGTCTGGATTCGAATAGATTGCTGTTGTATACGAAGCCATCTGTATGCCCCCACTCTCGTGTTAGGACTCAAGCTGCGCTCTGATTGGTCCCACCTTCAAAGACCAACGTCTCATTCGTGCACGCATATAGGATGGACGCTACCGCTTGTAAATGCGACAGTATAGTTTGTACTTCTACGGAGTCACGTGTTCGTTTTGCCGATGTTATAGCTTGTAAGGCTTAATTTTGATCGCACCCAAATAGGAGTACGAGTCCTATGAACTAAGTCTTCCTCTCTCTTTCCTTCTCATTTCTCTCTAGACAAAGTTTGTCTTCATTCCACGTTTGTGTGACAGTTAAACATGAGTAACCATGGCTACACATTCCTCTTGATGATGAGGATGATGGACATGTTATCATGCTTATCTGTCAATGGCTTCCCACTTTAGACAGACGATTTCGATCCGACCAAAGTAGTGTTCAAGTTGCCATCTAGTCAGATCATTGAATTCACACACAAACTTCCTGAAGTCTCAGTTGTTTATATGGGCACATCTTCAACAACAAACTCCTTGAGATTGAGCTGTGAAATAATAACAACACTAACGTACCTCATGGAATATTTTTTGCGAACGGCTGCAACCAGTATCCATTGCAACGATCCGCTGGTGTACTTTTCCAGGTCAATTCAAAAATAATGGGGCTGGGTTTGTGCCGGAGGTGAATGAGTGAGGGAATAACAGAAGTCTAAGACCAGATGAGAACAAAGAAAATGCATCCAGACGGATTTATTGAAAAATGCAGAAATGTATCTGGAGAGATCCGAATAGAGACGAGTGGGTTGTCCATTAGGCTTTTTGTCATGAAGCTTCCGCGCACTGTACAATGATGAAAAACATTAAACCAGTGCTTTGTTTGTCCGGAACACCACTACAACGTGATAAATGTTTCAGGAATCTGGCGAAGAGTACCAAGTACGTTGTGTTATTCTCAGTCCATTTATCAACACCACAAAGATAAACCAATAGAAATATTTCATGAACAATGCATCCAGTGGATGAGCTCGCAAATATTGGGTTGATCGACCGACTAAGGGATGTGGAATCGACGAAGGTTGTAAACATCGGACTCAATTAGAGAGGTTTCGGACTTTGGTGAACATATCAGTAACAGGAAGTAACCATATCACGTTAGGTAAAGTAATACCTAGATACTTACCAAAAATCTAGGTGGTAAGTCATTTTACACAGATAGGAATGGACTTGTTCAGGAAGCTTCTAAATATATTTGGATTTCAAGAAGTGACGAGCAATCGATTCCATCAATTTTTCAAATTGTTACCTCTGTTTCATTTGGATTACTTCGATATTTGAATGTGTCAAGCAACAAACTACAAGACTCTGATCAGCTTACCAGTTTGGATAAAATGTCCTTGTGGAGAAAACTGAGTTGCGCGTTAGATGCTTCGGACCACAGCATTTGCATAGTTGAATGAAAAGTCTAATAATTTCTTGACGTTGATGATGCAGAGTTTTGGAACAGGAGCGGTAGAGGTTTGCACTCTAGAGACCACCAGACTCAGCAGACAATGAACTAATATTGATTCATAATGTAATCGCATAAAACATGGACAACTGAAGTCTGATTGCCGGATTGGCTCAAAATTTGGAGCAGAGGTATAGTACAGCTCCAGACGAAGTAACCGAGAAAAGGCAAATTATGCTGAACCGTCCGTCACCAGCCGTCTACAGCTAGATCGGTAACAAATGAATGTGGCCGGACGTTCGCAACTTATAATTCGGTCACGCGTAATGTAAGGTCAGTGGAGCAGTGGTCGTCACAGTTGCCTCATCAGAACGTAGTTGGAA
This sequence comes from Paragonimus heterotremus, assembly GCA_013368495.1. Taxonomy (NCBI): domain Eukaryota; kingdom Metazoa; phylum Platyhelminthes; class Trematoda; order Plagiorchiida; family Troglotrematidae; genus Paragonimus; species Paragonimus heterotremus. Next base: position 37,892 of record LUCH01002713.1, on the reverse strand, counting down.
CTCATGTCTCGATAGCATGAAAGTTATGCAGTACCAACAAACTGTAACAAAAGCGAAAATCAATTATAGTGTTTCTGTCTGAAGGGGTGGTGGCTAAAAGTCTATAGGAATATGAAAGCCGCAGTGAGTGTTGTTCAACCCATTTCGAGCTGTTTTACAGTTGAAAATCGGCCAAATCGCTTGCAGTCGTCCCCGACATATATGACTGAATAACCTAACGAAAACTCTATTGATAATTTGCCCCACCCATTGAAAAATCACTTGAAAGCTGCAAAATAACGCCCTTTCTTTTGTTGACTAAAATTTGATGGTGATTTAACGCTTTTTAGACTAAGTAAGTGTCTGAAGAAGTTGTCAGATTCAAAGCAGCTTTTGTTCATCATCCATACCACATATCGGTCCAGTAAGCATTCCACACTGCAGTAACAGTGGTAAATTTCATCATAGATCATGCGTCAGATCAGTCATTTCACGTGGCAACACATACCACACAAGCTAACAGAACTAAACGAATTCAGGTTAAACTACACTATGAATACGCAGAGAATAATTCGTCTCCGAAAGCGACTGGAAAGTATATTTACACGCCTCTACAGATAACCTGATGCATGAATGGAATGCGGTTTCCAAGCGAACTTGTAAGAAATGACGTCGATCAATCTTGTTCACTAGTCATTCAAGAGAGATCAGAACACAAATACGTATCAACAACGCCAAGTTATCTTCTTCACGGCACATGAGTCAAGGTATTAACAACTAAATGAGACGTGGTGGCAACCCAGTTTGTCTCGACCGGTCAGTTCATACCAAAATACATCAGTCCGAAATAATTCTTGCCAATCGTAGGTCATCCTGACATAGATAATACCTGCAGCAGTGGAGATTGTAACTGTGTGTAATCGTGATCACAAGATCAATTGCTGTCATTGAATAAGTTTACAAACAGTATGCCGGAAGGACATTTCCAGAAGATGTCTTTCTGAGGTGCACTCTAGCTTGTAACGATTCACTGAATAATTGGGAAATAACCTACCGGAAGTTCATGTCCAGAAGTAAATTGCATGAATTTCCGTCCATATTCACAGGAGGGCCTTTGCCTATTGATTCGTACGATGATGGAAACAGGTAACCGGCCAAATAAGCAGAATTCTCGTACTAAAAGTCATTAAACGGCATTCTACGCCGTAGATTTTTGTACGTAGTGGGAAAGCTAATTGTCCATAGTAATTCAATTTGATTTTGCAGTTCTGCAAAGCCACTGCCACCCTTCAGATGAATTGCCCGGGCTGGATTAGTTTCGTGATGAACTGTCCCAATATGAACCAGTCGGATCGACTCGGTAGGAACGATCCATAAACTGTCACAGAACCGAATGACGTACAGCCCAACCCGATCCAGTATAGCCTGAATAAAGCCGGTATGCTGAAGGAGCACGTGCATTATGGAAGCTCAACAAGTCACTACTGCAGGGATATAGGCGGGCATACTCCATCGCTTAACGTGAGGGGAAGTTCAAACTTTGGGAGGAATTCAAATTGAAAAAAGACACTGTTACTGATTTCCACAGCTGGATGAAAATTTTCCCCGACTTTTCCACTCTGTGTGCATTTTGTCCCGACCAAATTATTCACTCCACAGTCCTCTTGGTGACCTTTCAGGGTTATCACGAATCCTATGTTGGCCGCCCTCCCAATCCAAATTATGTTTCCTACGCACGCCCTGATGACCTTTCAGCTACTGACTGTGTTTCGTTTGCGCCTCGACCTCAGGGCTCAAAGCATCACCATGCAAACGTTTGCCGGACTTCTTCCACTCACTTTTCTTCAACTGTGTTATTTTCTATTGGCTGCATGCATGCATCATCAACGGGCTTTGAGTTTCCTGCTTCGCATTTGGATGATAGCTCTAACCAACAGTTCTTTTGTTGCTTGTATCCTTGGGCTTGCGAAGCGCACTTGTCGGTAAACTCCCTATGAGCGTGAATAATTGGGGTTGGTAGTAACACTTATTTGACTGACGGCGTTAGCCCTCGAATCCTACTAATGTGTGTGTGACTCGATCGAAGTAATTGTACTACATTTATCAGTGTTTATGGTCCAACTATGTCACACAGATGATACAAAGGACCAGCTCTATGATCAGTTGTCTACCACACTTCGGTCGGTGCCGGTAAGTGACTGACTGCTTGTTCTGGATGACTTGAACGCTCCAGTTGGACGTAATTCGGTTTGGCCGAGGGCCCTCTGACCCTACGGCATTGGTTCAGTCAACACCACCTGTGTACTACTCGCGGGCTGGTTATCACAAACATTCGATTCCATCTGGGTGCGACTGACATCACGAGGTGGACTCGTTCATGAAACGGTCATCATCAATTGTTTGATTACGTGATTGTGCGGCAGCTTGACATCCGTGAAGTTCGTATTACGCGAGTGATGCGCGGCGCTGAATGTAGTACCGATCGTAGACAGGTCACGACCAAATAGTTTACACACATCAACAAGCCTGTTCATTGTAGATCAGGTAGACAGCAGCAGAAGTTAGAGGTTAAACGATTGGAGAACTGAGACAGGGGCTGATTTTCGATATGCAGTTGTCACTCGACTGCAAGACGCTCCTGTATCCACCATTCCTGAAGGGTATGTGGAAACAGCTCAAAGAACGGATCACGATGGCAGCCACTGAGACAATTGGTGCTGAACGCCAGAAAGGTCTGGATTGGTTCGACGGCAACAATGTGGCTATCTCCACTTTTATACGGGAAAAGACTGCGACTTTAACCGCCTCCACAATGAAGCCGGACGATAAAGACAAGAGAGTCGTCATGCAGAGTATTCGCTGTCAATTGACCAAGCGTGTTCGCGGAATTAAGGACGACTGGTGAAGGAGACGGGGTGATTGGATGCAGGGATTCGCAAATCGCTGATAACACAAGGAATTCTACCTTTGCGTGATTCACTTAAGGCAAATTTTAGTGTAACCGTCTAGTCCACCAAAGTATTGGTTGACGTGGACACCAGCTTTTCGTGCACCCAGCCTGGGGGCATCATGTAAGTCTAGTGCAAACACTTTGGTAGCCTACTAAATCGTCCTGTTATAATTGCCTGGGTAACTGTGAACAGTCTGCCGCAACAGGCCGTCAAACCTTCACCTGCTGTCGCCCGGATTTTTCAGGGCTGCGAAGAGTGACTAAACAACTGCAAACGAGAATGGATTACCAAGTGAAATCATAATGAATGGCGGACCGGCGTTGGGACATGCACTATTCCAGCTGGTTCACTCCATCTGGCAGCACGAAGTAATGTTACAAGTACTCAAGGATGCCTTTATCGTACTCTTGTTCAAAGGTAAGGTCATTAAGCCATGCCCCAAAAGCTATCGGAGCATCAGTCTGCCAAGCTGCGCGAGCATAGTGCTTGCGAGAATCGTGCTGAACCGACCTGATGCGGATGTTTTGGAGGCCGGTGTTCCTGAGGAGCAATGTGGATTCTGGACGAATCGCAGTACGATTGACCTGGTGTCTGTTGTTCGTCAGATTTAGGAGACGTACCTGGAACGCAACCAGTCCGTGTATGCTCTCTTACTGAACTTCACTAAAGCCACCGACTCACTGAGTCTTGAAGCGTTGCGGACGATGCTCGATAAGTTTGGATGTCCAGGTAAGTTCGTCAATTTGATTACGATGTTGCATGTGTGCATGAAGGCGAAGGTACAGTCGTGTGGATCGACTTGTGTTGATTTTGAGATTGTCACAGGGGTGAAGCCAGGTTGTGTCCTAGCCCCAACCCTATTTGGTTTATACTTGACTGCCATGCTAACAGTCGCTCTTCAGGACCAGGCCGAGGACGGCACTGAGGCTGAGTACCGGACGGATAGACGCCTGCTGGATATTCGACGTTTAGGCGCCCCAATCCGCTTGCATACCTCAACGATGTGAATTCTCCTGTTCCCAGTTGAGAGCGCGCTGTTTGCACACAGTGAAGAGGGACTTCAGCGACTGGCCACGGCTTTCGCGACCGCGATATCCAAGCTGGGATTGGATATCAACACAGGTAAAACATTTTCTTTGTTTCAGCCTCCTCTGGGCAGCAGTGTTGTTCCTGCACCTATTCCCGAAATTCACATAAATCGAGACGTTGTTGACAGCTGGGCAGATTTCTGCTACTTGGGTGGCAGTTTGTGAACAAGTATATCGCCGAGTTACTAGCTAGTGAGGCGAAGGCTAGTATTGCTTTCGGGCGTCTTGAAAGATGAAATTGGAAGAATAACAACCTGAAGATGGCCAATGAGCTCTGTGTTTATTGCTCAATGCTGCTGTCTCCACTGATGTACGGTGGTAAAATCTGAAGACTGCATCAAGGGAATGTGCACTAACAGCCGGTTCTATTTGCAATGTCTTAAACGCATCTTGGGTACTCGGTGGTTGGAGGTTTTCAAACACTGTGGTAATGCTACAAATCGAAATGGACGGAATGGAAATCATGCTGATGGTGAATCAGCTTCGTTGGCTAGGTCACGTCCGTCGGATGGGCGATGACCGTATGCTGAAGCAGTTGCTACACGAGCAGGTGAACTCAGGTAAGCGAAATCATGGTGGTCAAAAACAGAGATACCAGGATGTTATCCAGTTGAGTTTTTTGCGCTATAACGTTTATTTTAGATGTTGAAGAGAGTTAGCGTTGAACCGGGCGATCTGGAGAAATAGAATCCGGATGGGCGTCCGTAAATTCAAAGAGCGACACCTGCTGAGTCCTGAAAGTAAGCGCGCGGTACGCAAGAGAACCATCGGTGCCATAGGTCATGGTGACATGATTATATGACGTTACGGTGTGTGATGCCGTGAATGCTCTGTTGTTTCGGATTAGTAGGTCACCAGTGTATTCATAGTACACCGTCGGCGAAGAGACAACGAGTGTGTTAGGGTCAAGTAGATAATGTCACTTAAATCCATTTTTTCTTGTTCAAATCAGCTAACGACTACCATCGTTCGCAGCTCACCCGCATCCCTTTTCAGAAACCTGAGTGTTTGTGGTATTCTACTCTTCTTTTTTCAGGTTTGTTGGTGTACTACATGATGAATGTTTCCTCTGTTTTCTTACAACCGGCCTTAAATTTTGTTTCTCTTCCATATCCTCTCTAGAGTGCACTAACACGTACCGCTACACTATTTCTTACAATATATTTTCAATAGTTTTCTTCACAGTTTAGATCTTCCCATTATTTACTGTTTACTTCCCGGGAGACAGGGGTTTCAGTTTCGAGCTAGCCATTCAATCGGCTAATCATTATTGGCCGGCTGGACACAAGTGCCCCACCCACACACCCCCTGGTTTACACCGGATACGTGGTGTGTGAGTGGAACCACATGTGGTGCAGCGCATCCACTTGTGGTTATGGTCAAGTGCGGGCGTCCTTTAGCTTCGGTTGCTGCAACAGGCTAATCCGAACCAGATACCGCCAACCGTGTGCTTGTGTGTTCATATCTTCCGCAACCGCTTCCACATTCATTGAAACTTATTGAATCACTCAACTGGTCTTCGCTGAATTTCGACAACTTCTCAACTATTCATGCATTCCATTCGAGGTCGCCTTACTGAAAATCATCTCGTGAAAACTGTACACGACTGAACAGAAAATTAATCAAGAAATAAGTGTGAACGTGTCTTGAACATTTCTGTCACGCCCTTGTATATATTGTTGTGAGCCAAGAATGCATACACCAAGAACGGCATACGTTTGAAGCGATATAGCTTTTCTCCGACTGTGAACGTCCTTTTATCTTGGTCCGATTGCTTGGTTGGAACCTGCCAATATCCAGACCACAGGTCTAGCACTGTAAATATCCTGGCATTCTGTAACCTATCAAAAATCTCTGTCACCGCTGTGACTTATTCGATTTTGTTGACTGTAGTCTAGTTGACCCGTCTGAAGTCGACACAAAATCAAAATTTCCCATTGGACTTCGTCATCAACAAGACGGGAGAATTGGGCGAGCTATCACCTTCCTCAGTGATTTCCTCCTTCAGCATGTCGTTCAGTTGTCGCCCAGTTTCCAGGTGTACGAGAGTTCTTCTAGGCCCGATTGGTCGAAATTGGTCTGGCTTGATGGAGATTTTGTCTGGTCGGCCTTAATCCCGACCATCTCCCCCACGTCCTCGAAGTCCTCCAGGAAACTCCGGACGTCCCCATCCTCAAATGGCTACGGCCACGGGATCTTCATCCCCTATTCCTGGTCACGTCACCAAGTGTTGCGAACCAAGACCGTGGATGGCACAAGGATTATTTATTCAGGAAAGCAACAGGTATGTTGTGTTACAACATGACAACAAATTAAAACACTCATCTGTATACGGCACTGGGCCCAGACAGTCACGGTTGTCACAGAGGTCAATGTACAGTTCCTTTACGTTCCCCTACGTACCAAGAACCATTTCCTGTGATGCTCCACTCCGGTGTTTCTTCTTGCATTTTTTCCTGCGGCTACTTCAATGTCAAAATATATGCTGTCGCCCCACTACTGAATAGCAGTTATGTGAGTAGTATGGTACGATCGCTCCTCCTCACTACAATAGTAATACCGAATTAATTCACTGTACCAACGCTCCGTTGAATGTCTCTGAAACTCCTGTTTTTACATTCTTGCTTGTTCCGCTTCCGCATATTCAAAGCGACCACCTCATTTAATAGCGACTGCAGCTCCGTAGTCCTAGAAAACACTCGTTTATTGTGATCTCTAGGGTGAAATCAGATTGTCCAGCAGGTCGAATCAAACAGATGGTACAGGGTATAACTAGAATATGCTAACATGGCTGTTCAGATTGGTCGGATGATTATCACTTCGAGCTATCCGGCTAGATAGAGGAAGACTTTTGTGAGTAAATGTTACGTAGCCCAAACTGTTGGCTATGTTATCAAGAAGGTCAAACTAACTTCTTCAAATTGACCGGATAGAAACCCGTTTGTGGAATGACTCAACACCACTTGGTGATGTGGGAAAGTTCACGGTATTATTGAGTCGATCATCTTAGAAATTCAACAAGCGTACTTTCCATTCTGCTAAAACCACAATTTACCAGTCCTCCTTACGCACTCCAATCGATCGCCAAATGGTTTTATCTTTGCTAATCACTCTATTGACCTCTATGAAATTGTGTTGATTCAAGCGAGCCAATGGTGGCCATATGCATGTCGAGTGATAAATGATAATTAGATGAATGTCTTGCGCTAATCAAAAATCACGTGATAAAGCAAAAAGTAACAGATGTCGATAACAATTTCTTTTACTCACACTGCACACGTGAACGTCCGGCCAGTGTACGTAGGGAATAGCGTGGAAAAAAATCTGACCATACATGACTGAGTCATGCTGTCTGATTGCCGTAGCACCTCATTGACCATTTGTTTCGCCAACAGTGCACGTATGTGTCTCACATGACCGTTACCCATGCACCCATGCACACCCATCAAACAGATCAGTGCTGAACTCTAAATCGCTCTGAGCTGCCGTTTAGACATGTTCTGTTGTATATGAAATCAGTCATTTTGGCAAACAATTGTATCAAAAAGCTCGTGAGTTGTGCTTGCCACCACTCAACTCCAACTTCAGGTCAACTATCGGTCGCTTGAATCGATCCATGCACACGGATCTGACTGACAAGTATTGGATTAACAGTCAAAATGCTGGCACAAAGGTTTACATTATCATGTGTACAGCTGTTGTTCGATCGGACAGTTAATCAGAAAGATAGCGTTCGTTGTTCCGGCGTGCGATTTCACATAATTACAATAAGCAACCAACATATTCACTACAATCACGAAACGAGAGCGTGTTGTACTTGGACGTAATGTTATACGAGTCACCGTTTGTTCACACTTGTAACAAACAAATTACCGGATATTTGTCAATAGATGATTAACGAATGCGTTGTATTTTGTGAAGCCACTGAGTGAAAATTAAACCTGACCAGTCAGTCATTGGCGTTGTTCACTTTTTTAAGTGTTATTCAGTTCCGGTTATATGTGTGGTAGGATTATTAATAAGGATGAGAAATGCTGACGGAAAAACTTTAGTTTAGTTAATTAAACCACAAACCCACATCCTAAGAAGCTATCGAAAACGTATACGGGAGACTATTGGTAGTACTGCTCATCAAAGGGTAGCTCAACTTGGTATCAAACGCGGCATCAAGGTAATTTCAGTATAAATGTAACTAACGTGACGAAGATAAGTAGAACACCATAACGGTACACAAGAATGAGAGCGAAGTGATAATGATTACGTCATGCATTTATTGTTTAGCCGGAAATGAGCGAAAACAAGATGGATGTGTGGGCTCATCAGAAAGTCGATTATTCAAAGAATAACTAATATTCAGCAAAAGTAACGTAAGCGACTGGCACCGAGAAGTGTATGGATATACATAAGAAATTGCAAGTAGCTGAAAACGACGGCCATGCATTACCACAACAAGACCGCCAGTTGATTAAATCCACCCGCCTCCGTATGGTTGCAGGACTAACCGATGATTTCATATGGAGGTTTACTTAATTCAAAGTCTTTAAACTAGTTGATTTATTCCTGTTAAACCAGTTTTGTCTCGGTCCCAGCTTCTTTAGAGCCAGCCGGCAGAAGTACGTAGGATTACTCTCATTGGTTACGATGTGCGGAGTGCGGAAGTTAGGCATACATGAGTGTAGATGAGTAGATGTCAGAAGTTTGCGACTGATGATGATGTCGGTAGTAAGCAGCGATTTGATTGGAGCAGTTGTCAGGTTACAGATGTCATCCTCTTACTCGCGGTCCACCATTGTGATCAGGTTTCAGCATGATACTTCGCCCAGTCCAAGTTGCACACGGCACTGCTCAGGACAGAGCAATTTTTACAGAACAAACCACCTTAGTATGGACAATATTCTTGAACAGCTTGTTCACCCTGATTTGGATAACGCACCCAATTGCTCTCACAGTGACACCAACTTATGGTTACGATGGTAGAAAACGAAATATTGACATGAAGTAGACTCGGCCCAATAACATGGCCACAAAACCAACAATGGAGCGCCTAGCCTTTTGGCAATATGGCCGTCACATCAGTCTACAGACGGTGCAGTGAACCTAAAGACAGCATAGCGTGCCTCAGATTCTACTGGAAAGTCGCTCAGTTTAATACAGTCTTGTACTGATGTGTAAATCTGACGTTTGGTACAAACATTATCGTGGTAGTACAGTCCGTTAGGGAAGCATCGCATTTTTACTTTCTCAACTTGCACTCACCGGCGCACACAGGTTCCGAGCTCTGCGTTGCCATTCAAATGCTGTAACGTTTACAAAGAAGTTTATCAACAGCCGAGTGTTATCGATCAAGAACCGCGGTGACTAAAACACTGGAACGATGGGGGCGAGCGAAACGCGCATACACTCGATACCCATTAACACAACAGTAATCACAGAGTTGTTGCAGGGGGGGGTTCGCTAACATGATTTGGTTAGGTTACCTGTTTTTTGGGTAGGCCGTTTGAGTAAGTTTTTCAGTGACAGAGATTGCACTCCGGATTTTGTTGTTGCCTGAACAGCTGGGACGATGGATCTACTAGGGCCGTTCATTTCGGGGTTCGTTCTTCGACACTATCATAGGTATAGGAGAAAACCATACCCTGTCGGAACACTTTGAACATTGTCAACACAGTAAGTGTAATCAGACGCAAACGGATGACCTTCACAAGCATAAATGTGTTTGTTCTGTTTTACACTATGGCTATGAAACATGACCTGTTCACAACGAGGATATAACCAGAATTCATCTGTTTCAACATCGTTGTCTCCGCAAATTAACCCACATTAAATGGACTGATCGCACGAACAGCGCGGCGGTTCGCCTGTGCGTATTCCGGAACGTTCAGAATGTATAATATATTGGTCAATTAGCCGTGCTGCTCAGCTTGCGATGGTTGAGTTACGTACTCCCCATGTCAGCCGAACGTTTGCCGTACTCGGCACTATATACTGAGACCACCAACACTTGTTTAAAACTGGGTGGTGGTTAAGCAACAACGTGGTCAAGAAATATGACGACCCTAACTGCTCCACTGAGTAAAGTGGGTGAGTGTCACCTGCTTGACTGAGGTCCTCGTGATCACTCAAATCGCTTATTAGAAACGCTATCCGAGATGGTGGTGTGGCGCAGTCAATAGCGAACCTGCATCCATACCATTTCTAGTTCTTTCACGTAGTCTTTTACTACTACCACCATTATTATTACTCTATAACCTTTTCAGCGACACTTATTTTCTAGGATGTTCCACGTCACTACTGAGGTGAGAGGTGGCCCGAGCCACTGTACCTTCTGGTCAGCTTCATGGCTGATATGAGTATGATGATGATGGTGTTGAAATCACCGCTGTGTATCAGATACGTGAAACTGGCTGATGGTTTTTCATAAAATTTTCTGTGAGGAGATTTTTTTGGCGCAACGTAGGAATAACTAACTGGTAGAATCAAGCGAGTGTTTTTTATATTGGTTGCGTACATAAGAGCATCCGTACAGTTAGGGCAACTCTATCACAATTGGTCCGGATCTACAGTAATACTCGAATCCCTCAAGAACATCAGTTGTTACAGGAAGTTCATTTTTGCCATGTTCACAGACCACATCGTCCAGATGGGTCAGTATACAAGATGAATGTTTGAGCCGACCAACACTTCCTGCTCATTAACCTTGTGAATAAGATGATACTCGAAGCAGGGGTAATTCAAAAGTTGACTAGTACGTCCTTGCTGTCACTGTCTACTTAAATTTTGCTATCCTGCTACCTTGCGTCCCAATATTTACATACAATTACCGCTATTCGTAGTTGAAAAACATATTGCTTTATTAAATATCATGTAATTATGTTGTAACCGGATCTGTGGTCTACGAGTGCGTAAACGGAATAACGGTCAACGAAACAGTGGGTAGCAGCACGACGGATAACGTTTACGAACGAAGGAGTATGGAGTATACCTGGTCAGATAGTCTCTTCCCATCCAAACCATCCGCCCGAGGCTACCGCATGAACACAGGAAAAAGACTGGCCTTCGAACAGAGCTTCTTTATGCCGAAGACAACATGGTCACAAACCTGTTCGTCTTTATAGAGTTTGGGACTAGCAACCAAGCAAAGCCAAAAAGAATGGACCAGACAAAAGTCAAGTCTAGGCGTGTAGTCAGAATGACGATACCAGTTGTCACGACGGCTGAGGATGAGCATGGGGAGCGGAAAAGTACACGACCATAGCAACTATGTAGGCCGTTGTCAATGTACTTTCTTAATCTTCTTGTCACATACGGTATTTTCGGGGAACTGGCGGCTTCCCCGACAGATCAGAGTTTTGTCGTATCCGTGTTTTGACCGCGGTGTTTACTTTATACTGTCAGTTTCTAATTGACACTCAGATCAACAGTGCTGGAGTTCAACGGACGGACATCGAGGTAGCTAGCATTTGCGATTGTTAAGGGTGGAATTACCCGCACAAAATGGCATGCAGTGCCATGCGTACCAGAAGTTATACCGCTCAAAGTGCACTGACTTCAGCAAAAGTCAGCACAAGCAGCTGGCATCATTTAATGTTCTCTTTTTCTATGTAAGTTGCAATTAGAATGACAGCCAAAGCACCGATTTACTTTTGGTTGACCACAAGCGCCTTACGTAGGCTAAATCAACGTAAAAACACAGTAACTGTAAATGGGGGAATTTGCCCAACTCTAGTCATATCCCTCTAGTTTTTTTTCTATAGTGAGTATGATGATTGGGTACTAATGTTGTGATCCGAAAACGCGGATGGCACAAGGGTTATTTATTGGACAGAGCAATACACGGGTTAATCATGTAAACCAAACATGACACAAAAACACTCATTTGCACGCAGTATTCAGCCCCAGATAGTCTCGGCTACCACAGATGTCAGCGATCAGTTCTACTGAGTAGCAGGGACTGTTATGGGTGATGCTCCACCTTGATGATCCTTCTTGCAGTCTTCTTGTGGCTTGTAGGTTGTCAAGAAATATGTCTGCTACTGAATAGCCGCGGTATCAGTAGTATATTACGATCGCTGAACTCCACTGCACTAACTGACTTCCTCTGAATTGAAACTGGACTTATCGGGTCCTCAAATGTGTACATAGCCCTCGTTTTCCTTGATGTTTCAATCATCACGAAGGTGGTATCTCTCTTAACTGTGCATATAAGGGAGACTGCAGCCAATGTGAAAGGAAAAGGTCTCAGAGGGAGAGAGAAGTTGTTTTATGGAGTCTATTCCCCACAACACATTCGGCTGAACTAGCTAATTTAGTCTTGACATCCTCTTCTTTTGTACGCGTAAAGCAGTCTGCTCGCCAAATCCGCTAAAATATCATTTGGCTTTCTGGAAACCTTATCTCTTATGCTCAGCCCCAAGATAGTGCTTGAAAAGACACTAGCCCTGAAATCCGTCACTGCCGATCCAAGTACCTGTGCCTGTAGCAGAAAGCTAAGATACCGTTTCTGTAGACGTCAGGCCAATGACCCACTCTCCAAGAACAAGCACGATTGTTGAGGATACAGGGGTATTTCAGATGTCGTCTTACGTGGTACTTGTCCTAATGTGACACACAAACCGGTTGTTTACATGCTGATTGTCCGTTACGTTTACGGACCAACTTTGGGACAATGTGGAGACACCGGGGGACAGCGTTCTTCCGAAGAAGGGGTTTCAACAACAGTCCTGAAAAAGGAAACAACAAGAAACAAGCATGAGCCAAAGGCCCAGTGAGCCATGCACACGACTTACACAAACGATAACTAAGACAGCGCCAACAACACAGCAACACGCCTCATCACCAATTCAAATTCAGCTTGTGCGCGCTTGTTGGTATCGATCGCACGTTACATTAAGGTCTACTGAAAAGCCTTGTACGACATTCTTCATCCCAAAAATTCGGAGCCGGGGAAGCCTGGTGGTGTCACCTCATGACCACAACAGATGAAAACATCGAACGTCTCTTGGATGAAAACTTCCAAACATCCTCTCAAAAAGCGGAATTTGATAGACGCACAAGCCGCAACTTGCGAGGTCAAAAATGCTGGTCATGCGCCCCGTAGGGTCGCTGACGTACACACAAGCAGTGATGTCGTGCCCGCAGCCGCAAAGAAAAACGATCAGAACAACTTGGCAAAACAAACAGAATTCAACCCCACCACCGTCCACAATCCTCACCTCAGTCTTTGGTCTTATCCCCCAAGTTCATTTCCACACTCCTTCTTCCCTCTTCCCACAGAAGCGAATGAGGACAGGTATAGTTGTTGTCTATCTATCCAGTGAATTACAAAACTCAGACAGTTGGTTCATGGCATTCACTTCCGCAACTTTGGCTTTACAGAGAAATCAGTGTCATTGAACTGAGTTTCTCTATATACTCAGTTTGTCCAGCTGACTCTGTCCTGTGATCTTTCTTAATCAGAGTCTCTCGACAGCAACTGTCGCTAAGGAATTTCAGTCATCCGATAAATGCGAAGCGATGTGACTTCGACTAGCAATGCACGCCCAAAACATACTCCTAATGGGGGTTACTTATCGTTCTCTCTCCCGAAACACTTCCAACGACGACGCTTTCTTTGTAAGCCAGGAAGGGGTTCTAAGATTAAATCATTTACATTATCTCCCTACTATGTATGACTCCAATGTGATTAACATGAACATATCACCAGCGTACCGCTGGGACTGTTAGAACGGACTGCCGGCTTGCTGATACGACAGAAGACGTGGGCACAACGTGTCAGCGTCCCGACAAAGCATTGTTCTAGTCAGATTCCCATGGTTGATTTGATTACGACAAAAGGGTGTCAGCAAGTAGACAGAGAGTTCAGCAAACTACAACTTGGACACAGTGACCATTCATTACTGACTTCTGATCATATCTTTACTGGTTGCAGCAAACAGCGAGGAAGACCATAATTCAAGACAGCAGCTAGGTTGACCTTAAGGACCTGAGGAACTATTTCACCTAAATTCTTCTTGAGTACGGTACTGTGGATCAGAACTCCCACACGTTTCAAAACACACACCCCGAAAGGCGGACGACTTATCTGTTTCGCACAACCAGTGTTCTGTCTGTTCTCGTTCACCTCTTTGTGTAGAATACGTCGTCTTGATGACCGTTCTCACCCTTCCGCGAAGCATAAACGGACAGGCAATTTAGAAAACCCAAATGCATGCCAACACCCGAACAGAAATCCGGCGTTTTAGACCGCGAAACACCTGATCGCAACAGGTAGTGTAGCTGACCCCATCACTTTGTCCAAGGTCCTATTGCGCAATCGCAACCCTAATTGTTGGCTTTCTCCGAGGTACCGTTAATCAAACTTCACGCACCAGCGGTCTGTTGGCAAAAGGTGCCTACGCAATCAATTTCGTCACTGTGGCGGTAAACCCTGACTGTACCCATGCCCCTAATCTATGTAACCAAATTTTTTTAATGATCGATTGATGAGAATAAACGAAATGCTTGTCTCACAATTTATGTCTTCTTGTCTTCTTAATGAATCCAAATGCCGTCTGCGCCGTTCGATGTACGTGCAAGCGGAAAATCCGCGAATAAACCAACCACGTGCAACAAAAGATCCTATTAAGGGTTCTCCAGGACGAAATACTTCTTATTTAGATACATGCGTCGACAGAGAAAAACAAATCTTCAGCTATTTCTGTGCAACTGTCCGAAGAGGAGGTTCTTCAGACCCCATGTTTTTTGCCAAGTTATTCAAAGAGTGCTATTCGTTTGTCCTCACCGTTGCAACGCCGAAGTGGTACCCTACCCTATTGCTTCAATGCTTTCGGCAACCGTTCCTTATCGTTGACTCTTCTTCACTAGATGTTGAAAACCTTTTATTCAAAGTCCGGATAAGCCCCACCTAAAGATCCTCAAAGAAACAGTTGTTAGTCTGGTAGAACCCCTTTACAAGCTGTTTAACTAAACACTCCGGACTGACATTCTCCCTAATGCATGGAAAGAAGTCACTGGCACTTAAGTCTACAAGGTGGGCGATTGGCACCAGCAGATTAACTATCGATCAATCCGCCTTACTGACATCCCATGCAGGATAATGGAGCTCTTACTAAAAGGCGCCATCCACAGATAGTTTTTACGTAAGCTGTAATCAAAATTAGCATGGGTGCGCAGATCGAGATGGAACTGTGCAACAGAGTGTGCTGCCTTGTTGTTAGCGCCATTCTTGTTTTCGCTTGTGTAAGTCGTGTGCAATGCTTACTGGACCTTTGAATCTTGACTGTTCGTGTTGTTTCCTTTTACAGGACTGTTACTGGAATCCCTACTTTGGAAAAACACTATCATCTAGTGTCGCCACATAGCCTATAGCTGGTCCACGGGTATAACGGATAATCATGTCGAACTGGCCGACTTGTGTGTTATCCTTATCGAACGATCTTTATTCTTCTGCACAGCATGGCTTCCTTTTTAATCGGCCATGCATAGCAAACATCCTCATTTTCATGGACAGCTTGATAGAGTCAGAAGACAATGGTTTATTCTCAGATGCTGTTATCCTCAACCTCACCAAGGATTTAGAACCTGCTCCAGATGGCCCTGGCAAACACAAGCAGGGGTCATATTGTGATGGTTTGTCAGGACGGAGGTGTGAGTATTCAAACACTCGGCGGAGTACCTCAACGCAGGAGGGAGACACGTTCACAAACCCTCAACGATCGGACGGCGGACAACGGGGGCAATCGGATGAGTCATCGCTCGGTCGGATCGGACCAACGGGCGAGACATGCAGGCAAAACAGAATGGACGACTAAATCAAAAGCGCGATTATTCCATAGCTCGCAGGAATATCTCGACAGTGCCGTGGAATACGATCAAAGCCCATTGTGGATAGATGGAGGACAACACGAGTGACGGACGAGCCATCGCTCAACGAAGTCGGATCAACGGACGAAGAATGGTAGGCGGGAAACCCCCTGACAGACGGCGCCGATCACACACATAAACCGGGCAGAAGTGCACAGGACATGTGGGCGGAAATCGGGGGGTGTTGTGGACTGGAATGCTGACTCATAAACGCGGGTGCGCGTGTGTCATGTTAACTAGCGTGTTAGACAATAAAGATTGTGCTTTATTGGACGCCTTTTTGCTACACTATGGAATCAAAGCAGAGATTCTTTGCTGGGTTGCCGCTTTTTTTATAGCAGAACATTTACAGTGTTTAACGGGAATCCGGGGATCTAAACTGTTTCAAATGGAACAACAACTACACTTGACCACAACCATCACATTCAGATAAGCCTTTCGACTGGCCCACTTCGAAAAAAACCGCTAAACTCGAATTTCGCTCTTATTCGATCTCATCGGTAGCGTACATCCTAGTCCGGACCGGAATTTTGACTCTGGCCATCGTGCGTGTGAGACTAGAGTGTTATTCACAACGCCAGTAACTCCACAAAAAGCATGACCGAACGATTATATCCGAATCTTGTGTGAATAGTGTTCGGCTCGTTCGATCAATCCGAAAGAACTAATCCGGTTATGAGCAGATCGGCCCTTTCATTTTACCTCTTGATTGGTGCGGGAGTTCCTCAAGATTCAGTGCTGGGTCCTCTATTATTACAAGTTTCCGAACACATTTTCCAACCGTGCTCTTCTCGACGCAGAATGGAATGCTAGTGTTTATTTCTTTAGTTCAAAACCAAATCAGTATGTAGCATTTGAGTTAGTGCCGCAAGCGAGCGACGGTACAACGCTGAACATATACGCGACTGAAATCAGAAAAATAGTCAGGGCTAGCCAACGTGATTGCAACGGCGTAGCCACTTAATTTGTTGAGCGCAAACGTGCGCGTGCACACGTGATCAAGGTCGTTTAGGTAGATCAGCCAATCAATGCCGAATCGGAGGCACATGCACGGCCCGGAGAGGGCACAGCGCTAGTGCTCCCGGTGCACTGTAGATTGAACTTGACGCGATTAAGTCCTGACCACACGATTGGAATCTACCTTGGGTGACAGAAAATTTGCAAATATGCCACCCGGTGTGGACCGTGACAACGACCTCGTGGTTCACAGTGCACTCAGCACAGTAGACGTCACGAAATGGGTCTGAAGAAAGATCTAGGTATCTGGATGTCGTCTGACTTATTCCTAGGGTATCTTCATGAGATAGCGAAAAAAAGGGACTCGCTGCTTTGAGAATGATAGGGCGCACTTTCCCCGCAAAGACAAAACAAGTGTTTCAACCGCTTTACACGGTTTATACAAAACCGCTACTCGAGTATACCAGTCAGGTCGTATGTACTGGTTTAAAGAAAGACGTATTCGTTGTTCAGCGTGTCCAACGTGCGGCTACCAAACTAGTAACGGACTTACGAAGCATCGCGTACGAGTCTCGTCTTGAAGCTTTTAATCTGTATCCACTTGAATTTCGACGACTCCGCGGTGATTCAATCCTCACATCTTCTTTAACGTAGGTTTCGTAGAATATTTCTTCATCGTAGCGGTTAATGATGGCCGTCATGTACATAAGAAGCATTGCAAGCCCTGATCCCGGATCTTCTTTAGACAGCAGAACTTTTCTTGCATGTAAGTCAAAGGACACTTAGGATTGATTACAACTATTGTATTCCCACAGACGTTGCCGTGGACTCCATTCGAAAAGAAAAATTGGACTCGAGTTTCGCTCTCATTACAGTTTGTCAGTCGAGCATATCCTATTCACTGTCGAGACTGAAAATCCGTCTACGTTTTCATGAAGCAACTGTGTTGACCGCTGCACCAGTGACCTCACACTAGTGTAGTGAGGATGAACGATCGTAATACGCTACTCACATTACTGCTGTTCAGTAGTGGGCATCAGAGCATATATTTTGACATCGACGTAGCCGCAGGAAAAATACAAGAAGAAATATCTGAGTGCAGCATCGCACTGAATGGTCCTTGCTACATAAAGGAATTGGGCATTGTCGTCTGTGATAACCGAGACGGTCTGGGCTGATGAGTGTGTTTTTGTTTGTGGCCCTGTTTAAGCCCCTAACCCATATGTTGCTCTCTTGAATAAGTAACCTTTGTGTCATCCGCGTTCTTGGCCCACAACACTAGGTACGACTTACGTATCCTATAGAAACGGTATACCTCATTCACTTATCAGTAATACTCAGATTGTTGGATCACCTCAGGGCAAGACCTATTAACTGTGCAGTTAACTCCAGTCAATGACCCCCACGACTAAGTCTTCTCCCAAAATGGAAATCACAACCATTGTATTTCCGTGGATGGACAACACGACCTACACAAACCCCCTTAGGTTCACATTTTAATGTAGTAATCGTTTCTGCGAGGTTACAGGAGGATTCGTGATGACAGAAGGCTGTTATTTTTTCTATGAAAATTGATGCCGTGAATCTGGCTGTTCCAGAGGAATGCAAAAGTCTTTAAGAAAATAACTGTATATTATTGTTCCGGCGAAACATTCGAGGCAACAGAACAGGCACTGTGTCTGCTCTCGAGGCGATCGGAAAGTCTCAGTGAATGACAGTGGATGTTTTTATAGGATAAGTCAGTCAAACCTAGTGTGAAGTCACTGGTGCACTGATCAACACAGTTGCCTCATGAAAACACGGCCGGATTTCCAGTGCCGACAGTGACAGGGATATGTACTACTGACAATCTCTAGTGAGTGCTATACTGGAGTCCAGTGCTTCCTTACGAAAGAAATCGACTACAAAATCTGTAGGAATACGATAACTGTGATTACTCGTAAGTGAAGTTCAACTTGGATAAACCAAAATCGCCTTCTAATCTCTAGTAAGCTTTGTAGGGCTGATAACCACTGAAACAAACTTACTAGTAAGTTTTATTTTTCCCTATAATCCCCAAGAACGATGCTGTGCCCTATTTTCAGTTATTGCCTTTCAGATCAGTAGATATCCGCCTGAGACTGAATAAGGTAAACCGACTGGGTCTGAGTACCTTGGGCCTGTGACCGTGTATTAATCGTTCAAAGTGCTGATTAGGTAGGATAATTATAAAGACGTTGTAGGTGAGAAGAATGACTACATCGAGCTACGTTTCAATAAGAATACCTTGAATGATGATGTATCAGCACACACGGCACCGCCTTTAAGAATTCCGGTTTTCCCTCGCCTTCGTTTACAGTTGACACCACGACTACCACATTAACTGTGAAGCTTTATAAAATTGGCCAGAATATGTATTTTGCTGCACTGTTATCTACCAGTTTCGTTTCTGCATACGTTTTGCCTCTGTATTTAATCGATTAGATGCTTGTTGATACGACCTCGTTCTGTGTATATCGGTTTCATTGTTCCTGCTGGTAAACTTGCGTAGACCGTGCAACAGACCGGTTCGCCTGAGCGCATCTGGTGGTATCATTCGAAGTAGCCGAGTCTGTGATAGGTGGGAACTTGCGGCTGTATATAAAGTGGATTCAGATCAACCAAGCATCAAAGTCTGAGAATCTATCCAACTATTCTATCAAGATCTTCGAATTAGAAATAAACAGGTCAGAGGTCGCTTAACTACTAAACCACGTATAGCAACGCCTTGTCATGCAAACCAAAGGCAGTGTGTTGCGTCACTTTGGGTATTGTGATCGTTCGTTCTTAGCTGGGACATAGTGACGCGGGCTCCAAACGGTTGTACATACTACCCTTTTTACTAGACCAGTACAAGAGCGATTTCCTGATTGTGTCACTTCTGTTTATGACTGATCTATCGATTAGGAAACAGCCTTGGGACCAACTATTTTGCGCCGTTTTTGGTGCGCGGAAAAAGGAGCCACGGTGTACAGAACGATGACGTAACATTTGTGGTCTTATGGACACTATCCAAAGTCCTTCATTAGAGCAGAAAGAAGACATATATTGCGATATGTTAACATTTCATTTACTCTCATCAGTCGCAAACGTAAAACATGCAAGTTATATACATCATACAGATAAGGACAGACAGGGATTAGACACGCATACAAGCACACCAAGTATTATGTAATCACGACCATGGCAACCCGATAGGTTGTCTCAACCACTTTTGTGCACACAACCTCGGCTGGTAAGTTCGGATGAGCACCGCTTCACAAAAAGCCAATAGCTTCGGGTTTCGATTGCGCAACAGTATCTTGAATGAGTTTAATGGGTCAACTTGGTGACCTGTAGTCATGAGGTGTTTAGCAATCGATGACGTTCGGTTTCGAGCCGTCAGTGCAACAGGTTGAGGTTGGTGCGTCATGTGTTGTTTCAACCATTTCGGAATGTGTTCGGTGACTCGCTGAGATAGTTGTCGATCTGTTCTGCCTATGTAAACGTCACTTCAGCTGCAAGTGAACTGGTAAACAACATGGGAGGCAGAAGAGTTTGGCAAGCTACATTCGCGATTACGGAGTACTAGTCCTCTAGTGGTTTGAAATAAGCGCAACTGCGCAGCCGCATACGTTTCAGATAGAGCAGATTTTAATTTGTGCAGATGGAACAGGAATTGCTGAGACAAGCGTTATTAGCAAATGGATACCCCGACAAATTCATTGGGGCACATAATACGGTGAAAAAGAGCACTGAGCCCATACTGACAGTTCAAAAGAAGGATGTTTTCTTATTCTTGACCATTTAGCCAAGAATTAAATCATATCAGTCAATGAAAATGTACACCACCATTGAGTGTTCACCTCGATTCGCTGTTAGAAACCTTCCTCATTCATTCAGAATGATCTTTCCGGTAATCACAAATTTCCACTGACTGGTTCGGGACACGTGACCTTCAGTTTACTCTTTGCGTCACTTTGTGCTTGGTGTCGGCTAGGGGAAACAAAGAGGGAAGGGTGGAGAAAGGAGATACTCTCTTCACATCCCGATGTGACAAAGAACTAATCGCATGCAGTATTTGTCACAACTTCCTCCGTGAAATGTTTAATAAAAGCACTGAGTTCATTTCTGAAACACACCATGATCGGTTGTACGTCGGTAATATGCTTATAAGCATGTGTCGTGTATGCTTATACGTCTGGTGTGCTGCCCAGTGAGAAGTGGTGAACAACATTTTTCGAGTTCCATAGTTGCCCACCAATCCGCGGCACATTCAGAAACATCTGTCTAACTGTCAGAACAGTGACAATTTTAGCCGTATCGAAGTGCTATCACGTGACATAACGAAAAGTTATAGGAACTGGTTGAACGTACAGTCCACAATGTTAGCCACCCGTGGGCCTCATTAATCGATTGACATTATCCTGTCCATTATACCGTAGGAAAGTTCATGTGACCTTCCCAAGAGTTTCGGGTTAAACTTTGCTGCTAATGTAACTGAATGATAGGGGACTGTGAACTATCATTGTGCGTGATGCGTCACTGTAATCTATCGATAACATGTTTGCTATGTTTGCTACCGTAAGCCACTTGCAACAAACAGATGAGAGACTAGTTCCAGTTGTTCTACTAAGTGATGAGTTCACGCAAACAACATTACACCAGATCAACCACTTGAAAGTTAGCTGAAATAGGCAACGGAACTTTGGCTGTTCTTGCCACTTTGTTGCATGATGTCTATCGTCCCAGTTCACATCATGACAGTGTCTATGCTTTAGTTCTCCAATGTTTTTATCAATTAACTGGTAATTTTCCCCTACAGTTTACCATGCAATACACTATACACCCATACCCGACGACTGAAACGATGGCTCTGTTCGGTCATGGCAACCATGACTGTGAATGATTTACCCTGAAAACCGCTCATCGTTCACGGAAGAGATTGGTGTTCATTTCCAAATCCAAACGGAAGACTGACGAGTAGGTGTTCTATTTACACAACCATGAAGGACGCATACAGAAATATACACGGTCTTGGTGAGAGTTTGCCCAATCAGCAAGTCAAGCCTCATCGCCACTCATCACTGACTCCGGTGTTCCACAGGACGTAATCCTCTCTTTTCTTATTTTCTTTTTATATTACATACATACCAGTAAACAATTACACATTTGTAATCATGTATGTAGACAATGTAGTATTGGATAATATAAACCCAACTGGTTTTTCTTCTCCAACCACGTTAGACAGTTTATCAGAGTTAGCAAGTATGTCAAGTCGCAGTTTCAGTCCTGACATATCCAAATGTGTTGCAATTTTGTTTCGGCTCAAGAAAATGCATCACTATGAGAAAATTTCCATTGTGTGCCCCTCCATTCATGTAAATACTGAACATTTGCGTCGATTACATTTTATCAACTATCTGGGGATCACTTGGAGTAGCATCAACATGTTCACTTCATGTTCCTGATGTTTTCACGAAAGTCCACAGGCCTCCGTTTACTATCTGGTTCTTAACCTTTCTGTCCATTCCTCTCCACCTGGTTGATCGATTTACCAAAGCGACCCCCATAACCAAATGCATTGTTCACTTGCTGTCAAAGGACTGAATTTTTTACCAAATCCCTAAATCGTCAATCCCATCGCAGTGACATTCCCCGTAAACAGTTCATTGATTTTATTGCTTCTCAGCATTTAATAACATATTAGTAATTTTCAACAAAACTCCTATCGGACACAATTCGCCCTCTGTATTCGGATCTGTCTAAGTGTCTCCACATCTTCCATTAGATACTTATACAAACATTCATTTGCACATTCTTGCTATTCTTCCGTTATTCCTAATTTAACTCAATTTCTACACAATGTTTTCATTCTTGAATTAACCTCATAAGTAAATCAGAAGTTTTCTTCTTCACAGTTGATACCGACCGATTTCTCTAAAACTGTCTTTGAGTTTCACAGTTATAACAGTTAGTTTGTAACCTAGGCACAGATTTGCTGAAAATTCAGGTCCCGGGGGTGCATAAAGTACTTCATTGACTTGACTGATCTTGACTATTAAGATGAAACTAACCGAATAGAAAGATAATTGATACCGACCGCCAGTCACGCCACAATGAAGAAGGCATTTACTTGACTTACATTTTAGTAAATTAATGGTTTCCAAAGCCTCTTCAATTCCTATTTACATAGATCGTCCACCGCTGGCGCTTGGAACTTCCGTTAAACTGAACGATAGAATGACTGATCATTTCGTCAAACGATAAGTTTCTTGCACCCTACACATCAGCCTTCTATCAAGACGAAGACAACTCAACTACTGATTTGTTTATCTTTAAGAACCATGAGCTTGACTATACGATACTGGGGCTGGGACTGCTGTTCACTGAAATCGTGTCCAGGCCTATCCTAAGAGTTGCTTTAACCAGATCCAGTACTATTGTCTTACTGATCCTAGTCGAAAGTGAATTGGTTCTTAGGTATCCTCTTCGTACGTATGTATGAACAAATGCTATAAACTATCAACGCTAGTATAGCGTTGGTCCAGCTATAGGTGAATTCGTTGGCACATGCTTAAAAAGCAGTCTACACCCTTAACTGCTTCTTCGACTGCCCACTTTCAAGACAACTCATGTGTAACCGTTCAGACATGGTAACCATAGGTGTCATGCTTTCCGTCCATTTTACCATTAAATGACCTAGTATCGTGTTTGAGTTAAAGTTGCCCCAAGCCTCCGGGTATCTGAAAACCGGACATGATCTATATTTTCGGACACAAAATATAACTCCACTAATTCTAAAACACTGCATTCCCTTGATCCAGTTCACCAGTAACGATAGAAGACATACGTCGCGAGATGTTAACATTTCGTTTACGCTCTTCAGTCACGAACGTAAAACATTGGAATATATGGATACGGATAGCTTTCTCCGAAGCCATGCTAATCAATACTCGCCGTCCGGTCCTGTGTGTGCATAAACTGTTGACTCATGTAGTTTGTCTGCCCTGGAACTGATAACAATCCCTGTTTTGTGTAAACCCAATCGTTGATTGTTTCTATTGTTGTTGCTATCCGCTTGCCCTATATATTCCATCAATTCTGTTGAGAACCTTCACTACTCATTAAACGCGGGTTTCTATTCTTGTTGTCATACTACACCGCAATGTAGTGGGACTAGTACAACCGCGGCAAGTCAATTTGGATCCAACTGGAACAAACTCTTGTTGATTGCTGCAGAAACCATTGCTTGATTTCACTGTCATGGTACGCGATGTCACCACTATAAGTCGAAGATTCGCCTATCATTATTCCCGGGGTCAAATAAAGTGTTTGGCACGGCCCAGTCCCGCTAAACAACGCTACATCGTCGTCTCCGAATGGATATGTCTCCCGTCATTCCTGTGTTGACAGAGTACGGGTGTTTTTTTCTCGACATCCAAAAAGGCCAAATGTATTTTGCTTAAGTTATAGTCTTGTGATCAAATTTGCAACGACAAGGTTCGAAGCAGCGTAGATACAGCGTGCACCACAAAACCAACCCACACAGGACAGCCCTGACACCCGTTTTTACTGATACTGGTCCCAAGACAGCAGCCTGTGCAGACCGGTCTGCGACGTTCAGCACGCATGTATCGGCGGTCTGACAGCCACCGACCTGGTCCGGACAAAATCTAATTCAACGATTGGTCCAACCGAATGATGTGGCGATGGCAGCACGACTACAGTTGACCAACCGAAACACAGCATTGAAACGAAAGTCCAATGAACAGCGGGGTAGAGATAAGAGAAACAACCTTGACGAAGGTGATTGGCAGCCTTTATAATAATATAACCAATCGACGGGCCGCTCCGCATTCGTTGTTTTACGTCCTCGAGCCGTGCTCGTGATTAACGTTTCTCCACAATGGTGAGTCCTTCGCTTTTAGTCTAATCTTTTTTGCTTCCAGCGTGAATGTGTTAGTCTTCATGTCGGCCAGGCGGGAGTACAAATGGGCAATGCCTGTTGGGAGCTTTATTGTTTAGAACATGGTATTCAACCGGACGGACAGTTCGGTGGTCAGCGCAAGAGCGAGGGAGGTGATGATTCGTTCACGACGTTCTTCAGCGATACCGGTTCCGGTCGTCACGTTCCAAGGGCTGTGTTTGTTGATTTGGAGCCTACTGTCGTCGATGAAATAAGAACGGGCACCTACCGTCAGTTGTTCCACCCGGAACAGATAATCAGTGGCAAGGAAGATGCAGCCAACAACTATGCCCGCGGGCATTATACTGTTGGCAAAGAGGTTATCGATCAAGTAATGGATCGTATCCGCAAACTTGCCGACCAGTGCGCTGGACTTCAAGGTTTTCTGATTTTCCATTCACTCGGCAGTGGTACCGGATCGGGCTTCACTTCCCTGCTTATGGAGCGTTTGTCTGTAGACTACGGAAAGAAAGCAAAACTGGAGTTTGCTGTATACCCTGCGCCGCATATTGCGACTGCTGTGGTCGAGCCGTACGATTCAATTCTGACCACACATACGACGCTAGAGCATTCGGATTGTGCGTTCATGGTGGACAATGAGGCCATTTATGATATTTGCCGTCGCAATCTGGCCATTGAACGTCCAACCTACAGCAATCTAAATCGTCTGATCGGCCAAGTTGTGAGCTCTATCACTGCTTCACTTCGATTCCAAGGTGCCTTAAACGTGGATTTGAATGAATTCCAGACCAACTTGGTGCCATATCCGCGCATCCATTTCCCGCTGTCCTCTCACGCGCCGGTAATATCTGCCGAGAAGGCCTTCCATGAGCAGCTAAACGTGATTGAGATAACCAACTCGTGTTTTGAACCTGCAAACCAGATGGTAAAATGCGATCCTCGTCGTGGCAAGTACATGGCATGTTGTCTCCTTTATCGTGGCGATGTTGTCCCGAAAGATGTGAATGCTGCGATCACGCGCATCAAGACCCAGAAATCGGTGCAATTCGTCGATTGGTGTCCAACTGGCTTCAAGGTCGGTTTAAACTATCAGTCCCCAACAGTTGTCCCTGGCGGAGATTTGGCCAAGGTGCAGCGTGCCCTCTGTATGCTTAGCAACACGACGGCTATCGCGGAGGCCTGGGCTCGTTTGGACCACAAGTTTGACTTGATGTACGCCAAGAGAGCCTTTGTCCACTGGTATGTCGGTGAGGGCATGGAGGAAGGTGAATTTTCAGAAGCCCGGGAAGATTTGGCAGCGCTAGAGAAAGATTACGAGGAGGTCGGCATTGATTCTGTCAACGATGAAGGGGAGGACGTCGATTATTAAATATTCGTGCATTTTATATAGAATAAAGATTCGTATCGTCTTTTAGTTTGCCTTGTTCCAGTTCCGATCAGCGTTCGTTCGTACCTCGTCTAGGTAGCACTCGTTGATTTGCCGTAAAAGCTTCGTATTATCGTTGTCTGGTCGGCCAGGCGCCGCCAGTTCGTGCAGTGACACCGGACGTTTGTTGATAGGGTATGTTGGGTCGATTGCTATAGCCCGGTGGGCGCATAAGGGACGTGTTGAGTTCTGATAGCTGTGCTGGTTGTCCAGCCACCCTTACAGTTTATAGGTGCGATTTTAGCCCTAACTATAAAGTGCGTGCCGTTGCTGGGAATCCCGCTGGCCTTTTCAGACAAATCATGTCGCCTCTAGGGTTGACCGAGTTGTACGTTACCAGCTTTCGTGGTTGTAATTCCCTAGGTATGGCGTGTATTATTCGGGAAGGCCTGATTTGCCCGCCGATGTTTCAAGTCAGGGGACGAGTCCGTCTAGCAGGTTTGCCCCGTTTAGTTGAAATCCAGCCGGTAATCAGGAACCGGGATTTTTCTTCCCGTGCTGTCTCGAAGCTGCCCGGCTTGCGATCAGGCTGTAAATTACCGTGTGTGCAATCTTGTGGGTGGAGCGTTGATAGTTACCTGTCACCGGTGGGAGAACGACACCAACTCCGTCTGTCACGGGGAAATACGTTTTCAGCTAACATTGTGGTCGCATTGTCAGGCTCGCTCCTGGAGTGAGACTTATCGTCTACCGTCTCGCCGAAGGTAGATTTCCGCCTCAACGTAAAGATAACGCGTCTGACGTCTTACCGCATGCGCATCCGGATTTTAGTGAGCACCACAATAGCTCAACTGGATTTTAGTTGTTTTAAGACGTGCGTGCTTATTTATGCCGCTGCAAATTAGCCACCTCTTCGGATGTCCATCAACTTTAGGGCCTCTGACACGCTACTGGTAGGCAGTGACAGCTGCTTTTGAAAGAGCTGCGCTTTCACAGCATTTCGTAGAGTAACCACCCACAAACATCCGCAAGATGTTGAGACCAGGGTATTTCTCGTTTGAATCCAATTGTCGAAAACTGCGAGGTAGCGATCTGGATGACCCGTGCTTGATTTGGTAAGGTTTGATAGCCCGTTTTATCGCACACTGGCCAGTGGAGTGAACAATTTTTGAATTCGCAATAGACCGTGCTTTTCCGTCAGGCAAACTCCCCGTGTTCGCAGTGGGCGTAGAGATGTGTATTGGTTGTTATATTCATCCACTATGTGACTAGAGGACACCTATTTTGTTCTCAGAAAGCATCCATGTTGGCGGATGTTTTAGGTCGACCGCTGAGACGGTGGAAACAAGTAATTCACGAAGGCACGGTTTTATCGTCAACAGTGGATTTGATCTTGCAACAAACATATACCGTCTCACTATCTTTTACGATGTCCCTCTTGTTAACAGACACTTTACATAACAAACGAGCAGGCGCATATCGGAAAGGCGTGGATGGAATTTTGTCAAAGTAACCTCGGGAGAAAATGATTACTAGCCGCGACGAAGTTATACGGCTACCGCTACGATGTCTCCGGGTATGATATTCCAGCCGTATTTTTGAACCGAGTGTGCGTCATTGCTTGGTCAGCAGTGAAGATCTCCGGCCGAGTTGCCGGTAATCAGATCGTGAACTAACTGTTAGGTGGCAGTCTCATTTGATTAGTATTTCATTTTGGACTTGTCTTGCCACCTGGCGTTGAGTTAGCTTTGGAAAATGGGTACATTTTAACATTCCAACGGATACAGCTAAAACCCGAGATGAACTGATTCACTCTCATGGTGTGTGTACCGAAGTGTTGTCCTACCAAAAATTACACCGCTTGTCAAGTTGTATAACTGAAATTCGATAAGAGTTGTTCTAGTACCTGAATATGCCGATCACTATTATCTCGTGCAACCGGTTTACTCCCACCAGGCTACAGATAAACCCATACGATCGGCGAACGTTTAACGTCAGTTCCTCGGTGGAAGCCCGTTTCCTTCTTCCGAAGGTCCTGTTAATTTTACTTATGTGTCCTAGGCCCATCCAGAAAAGTTTTTTGGTTACTAAGCCGACGAACTACCACTTATGGGCTCAAAACCACCAATTTCGACCCATATTGATAATAAACGCTGTTGTCAATTGTGCGAAACTGCTTTATTCATTACGGAGTATCTCATACAAAGCATTCTGTCTAGCGTCTGTAGCATAGTTCATTTGGGGTTAGTGAGTTTGGACCTCGGAAAGTGCTCCGAATTACGTTCTGCTGTAGTGGAAACAGATCATAATATACGCTGCCTGTGTCGTTTTGCTAGAACTGTTTCTTTCGTTTTGTTCTCACGATGTTCTTAAACCTTCAACTAACATTACCTCTAGAATTCTCTAGTAATCTGGCCATTTTTCGCATTCTTAACGATGTTTCTTAGACTTCCGACAGCTTTCTTCTGTTCAACTCGGTCAGCTCCATCTTCGTGGTTTAACTCGGGCAAGACATATGTGAAATGAAATGCTGGCTGCATGACAGCCATACCTTTTCCAGTTTAAGATGTATCGATATTATTTTAAGATGTCCCAGGTAACCGAGTCTAGGCAAGCTAAGTTTACTCATTACACCTGGTGAGACCGCGTCCTCTCACTTTGTAAGAGCCAACCAATCCCTGTATTTTTCAGCCAACTAATGTACGCACAAGCCGTACTACTCTGTTCATCGTTCACCGCCAGTTAACCCACTTGGGGTATCCTAAATTTACATCGAGACATCGTAAACAGGGAAAGGTGTAGTTCCCATCCAGCGTATTTGGGATGCGGTCCGGTAATTGATCTGTTGACGACGCACCTCCGGTTCGCAGAACACAGTGTCCATGTTACTAGCTTCCTTTGGACTGACTCATCAGTTTGAAGATACCATAGCGATCAGCAATGGCCGTATAATTTTATCACGGCCACTTTCTCATAGTTTATTTTCTCTGAGGACTATCACTCACACTTGACCAAAATTTGACTGTTTTAATAGACAAGCCAGGGGTGTTGTATTGCGCAGTCTTTGTTCCGTGAGATTTCAGTGCGTTTCGTCAAATACGTACTGCAGAAGTGATAATTACAAGATATGTAAAACCAAAAAGATCAGTACATCTGCAACCTAAACACAACTTGAAACTTTTTTCAATCGCTTTTCAGGTTTACAGCCTATTTTTGTAAAAATCTGAGCATTGGTTGAGGGCGAAATTGGTCCATCTTGACTGCCAATTCAGGGTTACTCCAATCAAATAGAATAGTCTGTTATTTGCTGAACACTTTCAACAGCTTCCTGAGCTGTAATCAAACAAAAATCTCATGATATTGCACCTCGACAGGAGCTTTACAGTTGTTCCTGTAGACCGCGATAGCCAAGTAAAGAGGATGAAGCCGATTGTGAAAGTTCCTGCAAAATTCAAAGAAGTCAAAATTGATGGACCAACGGTACTCGAGAAACGGCTAACGGTTGCCTTAGACATGCTGATGAAGTTTAGTCTCATTAACGACAGGACGCTCAAATTTCAGAAACCGATAGACTTTCATGTGCCATAGCTATGTGGCTTACCGAAAGCTCAAAAACCAGATATTCCACTCAGGCCAATTTTGCCGGTATGCAACTCGCAAAGGGGTCTTTCATAGTGCTAGGACCAATGAAACGGTCTCTGGTCAAATATGCTCTAGATGACATTTTCTGATTTCTTGACTTGCTAACAGAAGTTATCATCAGCAGAAAATTGGTGGCCTCTCTGCATGTACATGTAACTGTGCGATTACATAAGTTTTAACGGAATTAGCACATCTACTACACCGGTGCTCAACTAACATTCAATTCGAATTTCATGGGAAATGTTTCATACAAATCGATGAAGTGGCTATGCGATGTCCTGTAGGTCCGATCCTCCCATACATTTTTGTTGCCTATATAGAAAGTGAAATGTACCAGCCTATCACAGAGCGTGGTTTGTCGAAGGTATGTAGACGACATTATCGTAACTGCAGACGGCCAGCAGCAAATCAATATATTAGTGGGGAAAATAAGAAGTAATCAAGAGGATCTATGGTTTACGATGGAGTTAGGAAGGAATCGTCACCTGCCGTTATTATACGTATTGATCCAACCCAGAGCTGACAGCACCGTAAGACGCTCAGTCCATTTGGACAGTATTTGCGATACGATAGTTTACTCAATTCATCACAAACAGGTTTTAGTAAGAACTTTATTCCGTTGAGTTGGGAAATTTTCACATCTTCCACAGTTAACGAGGAAAATGGGCATATTAAAAACGTGCTAAGAGCAAACGGACATCCACAATGACTTTCAGAACGATCTAACAAACCATAGGTCAACAACCAGCCCGTCCACCTGACTGAACCAAAACCGACATTCATTCGAGTTCCATTTAGAGACGATGCAGTCAAGTATGGACTAACGCACAGCTGAGCCTCTAAAAAAGTGTCTACCAGTGTATTTTATTTGTAAGAATGTTTGTACTTCAAAGTGTTATTACAACTCTGTGCTTAGCCCTGCTTCATTTCGTTTTCGTGGGAGTATCAAGTATGCCAAATGTTTGTAGCAGATGAAGGCTAACAAAAACAAGGTAATTAAAGCCAAAATTCGTACATGTAGTTCTGGTGGCATGTTGACTCACACCATAGTTACGAAACTACATATTATCTTAACAATTCGTCTTTCTCTGGCTCTTTTAAGTCGGTGGTCACCGTTCTTTTGTTCGTCTTCATCACTTTCTAGCCTGTGATGATAGTTTTTATACTGTTTGTGACAACACGACAGTTGGTCGTTATAAAGATTAAGATGTGGCCGCTCGGCCTCAGCGCCCAAGTGCGTGAACTAAACGCGTACAGTTTGTGAGTTCACTGGGGAGTAAACAAGAGTGCGGTCACCCATTGCACGAATTACTAGAGTGAGCATGTTCAACCAAACTAAAAACGTACCAATCAAACTGACTGCGAACATTCGGCAGCCCACTGTCTAGTTACTTGTATTACAGCGACACCTACGTTTTCCGGTCATTCATTACACTTAGCAGACGCATGTGCTTTAGCATTCTTCGTATAAATGGTGACAAGCTCTCAGGGAGCGTTAATAGGACATGGTCCACCAATCCTATAGAGTGGATGTATGACCTGGAATCTGCACTCCATTTGATGGCCTGCTGATTGAAAAGAATGAGAAAAGGGCCAAAATATATTAATGTCTGCCAGGACAGTAGGAGATTATCAAAATTCAATGGTCACAAGATAAAAATTGTGATTGGAATATGACAGAAACACGAGAAGCCTTGCAGTCAATTTATCCATACACGCGGGTTCATCTACACTTGTTTGAATGCGGATTGTGGCCACACAGTCG
Organism: Paragonimus heterotremus; assembly: GCA_013368495.1. NCBI lineage: Eukaryota > Metazoa > Platyhelminthes > Trematoda > Plagiorchiida > Troglotrematidae > Paragonimus > Paragonimus heterotremus. Next base: position 6,355 of record LUCH01002713.1, on the reverse strand, counting down.
GAGAAGAAAGCGACCCATCATCCTATCCATTCAGTCACATGCGCTCTAAAATACCCAGTGAAGCCATGAGAACGACAAAGTAGCGAACAAGACTTGTTTTCTGTGCTTGATCATCAGGCTAATTAAAACACAATAAATATGAAAACAGTAACTGGGATGAGTTAGAAAAACGGTCAATAGAGGTTATGGACAGCGTGTTTGTCATCAGTTACGCAATCACTGTTCCAATTCGTGGGCTTGATTGATTGTGGGCCAGGGTAGATTAAGTGTCCGCACGAGCTTCTTCTGAGCTCAGAGGTCAGGGTTGCGTAATCGGATACTAATGGCCTCGGTAACGGTCAACATTCGGAATCTCACCGCTTTTTGTCGATTCCTTGGCACTCGGTAAACGATCTGACAGAATGATTAGTGTCAGTCAAATGAGCAACAATCACACTTGTAACGGTTTTAACCACACCACTATACAACCACACTGGATGATGTTCACGCATTCTGTCAGACAATCGCCTTGTATTGCGACCAATGTGTGATGCTCGACACGAGCAAACAAATGAGTACACACAACAGTTGGTTGTAGAACATGGAAGTTTGTCTTTGAGTTGTGACATGTTAATGGTTGTTGAACGGAAACTCACGCACAACTGAACGACAGGGTAGGTTGTTTCTCGAGATGACTTCGGCCATGGGATCACCCTTGAAAGGAAGACTGATAAATCCAAGTTTCTTATTCACAGAAGGTGGCTTAAATTTCAACTCTACCGTCTGCATCGCGTTCTGAATGAAACGCATTGGGTAGCCATTCTGCATGAAAACTTCTCGTAGAAAGTCTAGCTCAGCTGGTAAAGCGTCAGGAGTGCAGATCTTTAACGCCCTACCCGTCAGACATCTTAGGAGGTTTCGCTTTTGATTTAACGGAACGAAACTGTCAAAGTGAACGTATTGGCCACTCCAAGTTTGTTTTCTGTACACATGTCGTCGGATTGAACACACTGTGTCCATAACCCCTATTGACCGTTTCTCTTACTCACCCCAGTTACTGTTTTCATATTTATTGTGTTGTAATTAGCCTAATGATCAAACACAGAAAACAATTCTTGTTCGCTACTTTGTCGTTCTCATTCAATCACAGTTGATCGTGAGTTACCTGACATCATCCATGTCTACGTAACACACAAACAACTGTACGACTCGAATAGGTGAACAAATCCTACTGAAGACAGCTCGTTTGTTTGCTAAATGCAACCAAGTGTCTCGAATGCACATACAGTTATAGTCATACCCGGATTCTTCTTATTGCAAGAGATGTTTAAGTGTCACTTGGGAATGCACACCTAAGTATATGTTAGACCAGAAACTTACCACGTTTATGTTCGATTTCGATGACCGGAATGTGTCAGTAGTGTTGTGAACTATGGCGGATTGTTAGAATGTTCTTACCGAGTGTACATGCTGAGAAGTAGATGGCTTCTGAGTACACTAATTCCACATCCGACTTTCTGCATACTTTTGTTTCTATCATGCTGGAGTATATGATGTGCGGCTGTTATAAACTTTATTTGTCCATTGCAAATGTATGTTCAAGGTTTTATTGATTTGAACCCAAACAAGGTTTCGGCTTCACTGATTAAATCGCTGTGCTCACGGATATCATAAAAGACTGTTTCAGTATTCAAGAAAAATATAAGAGCTCTCCATCACCTTGGAACTGGTCTGACGAGGGCAGTCTTGATACGTTTTTCGAATCCCTCTTGTGGTTTTTACTTGAGAGCATGATGACTGTGGAATGAAACAACTATATCCATACCACAGACAGCGAACGTTAAAAATGCTTCAAAAAGGTGCCCATCTGGATAAACTGCCCTTTGTCTTTCTTGTTCAGTCTTCGCTGAGGTAAATATGTTCTTCATACATAGGTAGAGGCTATGGAGTATACCTCCCTCGAAAAACACAAGTGGATTCCGAAAGTTTTGTTTATTTTAAGTCCACCAATGACTTACTGGGTAACGGTGAAACTGATCATTTCAAGCTCTTTTTTAAAGCCCAAGAATATCAAATTAAACAGCCGAAAAAGGAAATTGTTTAAAAACACTTCGGTCATAACGACCGCGCTATAAAGTAGGCGTAATAACTGCTGACAAACGACTGACGAGACACACGGGATCGACCGTTGCAGCTTGACAGTGAGATGAACGGAACTCATCTTACTCACTGAGATATGCGTTGTCGTACGAAATACCTGAGTTGAAGCATCACAAGCGTTATATTAGTCGAACACTGAGATAGCTTCCGAAACGAATCCAGAATTATCATCCACGTAGGTTGAGACATGGTGAAACACGGCCGGCTAAATTCTGTCCTCGCTCATCTGGTTGAAAGTGAGCATCTAAGTGATCCATCACGTGCCAGGTAATCCATCCAACGTCATCCGAATGAACATACTGTATTGCTGAGACCATCGGAATCGGGCTGCTTGATCCGGCACTATGACATCAAAAGCGATTTGCTCAGGCGTTGAATCTACTTTGGCCACAAATCCACCGGATCAATAACCAATCTGCGTGATCACAACAGTGGACCAGCGTGTTGTAATGAACCAATCAAGCCATTACCCATTGACTGACCAGTGACCTAGTTTATCCGTAGTAAGTCCGATCGATATCCCGATCTAACTGTAACAACTCATATAAATCTACCAACATGTACGCCTATAGGTCTTTATTCTCACTATCGTAATGGGCACGTCGGGAGTGCATCCCAAACGTCCACGTTTCGTATGCTATCTCTGTTGTTCAATTTCCTGCAATGGCTGTACGTATGGTGTAGTGAGTCTTCATGTGAAAAAATCCGGAAAAAAATCATCGCACAAAGTGACTTTTAACATTTCGGTACATGCATCGAGGTTTCCTGTTTGTCTGGAAAGAAAAGACTGCTGAGCTTGGTAAACGTTGTGAGTGGGTGGCATTTACTAGGAAAATATACGCCTTTGTTACTCAAATTATTGACAAACATTTACGGAAAAAAGTCGCTTCTCCCAGTTCAAGTCTAATTTGTCTGTACGACTTGATCATGCGTACGGGATTCGTTTTAACATGTTCACAACTTTGTCATCAATTCCTAAGCTTAGACCTAGGATTTAGATACCGATCCAAACCTTAAACTTGTCACTCGAGCGCAGATGACCTTCACCGATGCATTTGGTATCGGTAGTCCACCGGTGTTTAACTCAGCATATCAGAGTTCTGAATGCTGGATTATCGAAATGTTGAATTGTTAAAAGGTCAAGAGCGAACTAGGCCAAGCCTGACAGGTTGGATCGAGCGCGATCCAAAGTTTGATTGCTGTTGTCGCTTAACCCCTCGGTACTGATCGCTTGCGTGACCTCCACTGATTACGGCTCGCCCACAAGGTGAGTATTCCACTTTATTCCGCACGATTCCATTGCGCTCAGTATGGTTAACTTTAAAGACCAGAATGTGTTGAACCATTGAAATATTAAATATGGATTGATTAGTCATGATTTCGTCACCAGAAGCTGTATAGAACACTATGCGTATGAAAGCCCCAACAGTTAAGTGTTATGGTGATTAACCCCACGCATGGGTTCAACTGTATAGAGTGATTTGTGCTCTCTGGATCATACATTCGTTGGTGTAATTGACAAGAACTTACTGCAAGTACACTGTTAGCAGTACTGCCCGTTCAAAATGACTAAGCGCTTCAGAAGAATGTCAATGATGATGTTTGACTGATCGATACAATTCTGCACAAAGTCACAAATAATCATACAACCAAAACACTATCATTTTCATGGCAAATTCATAAGGATTATCTTGCTCATTTTTCGTCTTGCCCTATAGAAGGATCAGGGCACGGAATCCAGTCAGATGAGAAAGTAGAAGATTTGGCGGACCGTTGCGGCAATCGATTAATCGATAAATGAATGATATTCCGCAACTATAATCTAGGCGATCGATAACGAGAAACGTATTCAATTTTGAGTCAGATCTTATCTCACTAGTCTGTACTACCTGAGTCTGGTCACTTGTTTTGTCCACAAGTACGCATGTGCATGCATGGTGTGCTCGTACTGAGCACTGGAAACCACACTAACGTTTGAAAAACTGAGTTCCGCTGGTTCAGTTCACCAATAACAGAAGAAGACATATACAGTGAGATGTTGGCATTTTGTTTACCGTTATCAGTAGTGTACGTAAAACATTAGAATGTGTATAACATGTGGGTAGCAACAACGACCTTCGAGCTTTACATACGATGACCGTTTGATATGTTTTGAAGCTGACGAACTGCCTGAGTCAAAAGGTTGTGTGTATATAGGGTCCGACAGGGAGTATCAAGCATTTTCAGCTTTAAGTCGCATCTGTGTGTGCAACGGCCCGGACCGCTGTTAGTCATGATGATGGTCCACGAAATCGCAGAACAATAATTAGTGTGAAGTGTGAAGAAAAAGAACTAAAAGAAAGTAAACATGCAAAACAACAACGGCAAGCTTGTGAGTAAAGGCTCGCAGGTCGTTACGACACAATCCGATATTAAAGGGTGTTTCCAAACAGTGTTGTGGATGATCTCGAACTCCCCAACCGGGTCGACAGTACTTGTTACTTTTATTGAGCGGAACGGTCAAAGCTTCCATAACACATCATTGTCCATCAAAGCTGAAGATGAAATGAAAGAATGGACGGCCTTCTTAAATATCACTTAAAATAGGGAACACCGTCACCAACAAACTGAAGTACTTCATTGGGAGTCCTTCGCGGTGAAGACAGCTCCAGATACTGTGTTCGACAATTGAATCAACGGTAGCCATGAGATTCAAAAATAGCACGAATGTCAGCTGAGGAAAGGGGCGTCGATTCTCCAATGTCTGTCGGAAGGTGAAGACATGACCGATGCACCCTCGACCACTCCGGAACCCTGCATGTCTTCTCGTTTGGTTCTCTCTGTTTCACAGGCCGCCGCATTATGAGACCGGTGTGCACTTTGGATGCAATGAAGGCAAGGGTAATACCTCTGCGCTTGTCATGTTGTCCTGGCACCTTTTCGAAGGTGGGAATGACTGCTGACAAGCCCTAGTAGCCAGGTCCCTTTTCAATCTCCGTATGGAACGGAGGAGTGTCGTCATTTCGGACAAGTCGTTCACTGTCAGACGATTTACTTGAGAGGACCCTACTCGGAGCTAATGGCTCAACGGTCTGATTCACTTGGCAGTGTGGGGCTTGACTAGCCTGAAGAGTCAGTGATTAAGATATTGCTGCCTGATTCTGATTGGCGCTGAGCGCAACGGATGCATCTGAACCAAAAATTTTTTTACCAACAGCACTCACGGCCAACCGTTGTACGATTGGAGTCATCCTTTGTTTGAGGCCACACTTCCTATACCCCTTCCCCCTTAATCCGAAGACTGCGGTACCGCAACTTTGAATATAGTCTTGAGTGTATACTCAGACGGTTGTGCCTTATGGCGAAACCAGGCCTATGCAACCAATAGTGCAACGTACAAACCTATAAACTTAGATGATTTTCAACTGACTACTCCAATTTGGCTGGTCTGGGGTGATTGCACATGGAAAGACCAAAGTCTTAACAGTATAAACCTTCGGACCGATACAGTACTCAAGCCTTACCACTCCGTCAAGGTAGAAGGAAAGGTCAGGGACAGGGAGTATTGCATAGTATTGCGCCAGAACAAGCAAACAACCATGAATATCCATTGAGTAATAACACATCAAAAGAGTTGTACGGTCATAGGTGAGTAAAACTGATAATTCGAGCCGTTTGCCTTGGAAATGATAGCATCCGCACATCTAGCGTAAGTCGCGAAGTTTGATAGAGTTTGTCGTCGCAACCTACCGTCCGACTCCGAAGCATGAATCCGGATACAAAATCTGGGTTATCTTAAAAAACGCATCCTAACCGAGTAAGGTTAGCGAACGACCTCAACACACTGCCGTAAATACATCCAGGATAGATGACACGGAGGCCCACGCGCATTTCAAATCAGACGGATCGACCCTATCGTCCCTGTATTTTGGCCACCACGATCCACGATCGATAACTCACGGATGTTGGAAAAACGTTTTTGTAAACGATTTAGCGATTGGAAGACAGTATTGGGCTGGGAACCCACATGAACTGATGAGTGAGAATGGACGAAGTGAAAATACGATATTTCCTAGTTTTTTTTCACTAGACGATGGATAGTAAAAAGCTGCTTTCATGAACAGCACAGAGTTACAGACTACTGAGAGATTGGTCGAAAACTAACAGTTTTCCCACAGAATCTGAGGCACTTAGTGTTGTGGTTTTAGATTTGCCGCGCCAGTTGTGGACTCCGGTG
>LUCH01002712.1:59076-79876 GCA_013368495.1 Paragonimus heterotremus | reverse complement strand
GCCTTATTTTTACTTACAGCTCGGTTGTTTGTTTTCAAGTTGTAGACGCCTTGATGTTGTATGTTTGGATATAAATGTAGCTATTTTTGGTGGTTAGGTCCCCTCCCATCACGTACGTCGATGCGTATTCTGGAACGCATGGGATGCGCGATCTATTGGTCAACTAATCACGGTACACAGCTCGCGATGGTTGGGTCACGTACTCCGTATGTCATCTCATCGTTTACCGTACCGGGCATTATATGCTGAGGTCGCCGACAGTTGGGTAAAACCGCGTGGTGGTCAAGCAACAACGTTGTCACGAAATACGGAGACCCTGACTGCTCCATTGAACAAAGTGGGTAGGTGTCGCCTGGCTGGATAGGGTCCTGGTGATCATTTAAACAGCTGGTTAGAGATGCTATCCGAGGTGGCGATGTGTGGCAGTCAATGGCGTACCTTTTGTCATACCATTTCTAGTTCATCCTCTGAGTCTCCTGTTATTAACTTTTGATCTTCTTAGTAACGTTTTCTTCTGGGACATCCCACGTCACTGCTGAGGTGAGCAGCGACCCGAGTCACAGTACCTTTTGGTCAGGCTCATGGCTGTTATGATGATGTGTACATACGGCCATCACGTAAGGTTACCTGTGTTCTTGACAAAACTCAAGGTCTTTATGTTGTTGGTCGCCATGTTTTCACTATGATATGGGGTTGTCAGAGACTATATAAGAACGCAGGAAAGTTGTATTCTCACCCTAAAAAGTTGCAAGTAAAACCTAAAGAAGTGATACTTCCCGAGCCGACTGAACTGAGCTCACCTCTTATGTGTTTCGTAGATCGGAGTCGACAGCTTTCTCCTGCCAACAAAAGGGTGGCAGCAACCATACGACTTGTTCACTGATCCATTTCAGTAATCGTAATAACTTCTGAATTTCCCCCACTAAAATCCTGAGGTGAAGTTCCTACACATCCATCTCCCTTGCTTCCAGCTCAGTTGGCTAGTAAGAATGGCGTGCCGTCTTTTAGAAATTTGTCCGCAAGATAAGCACTAAACTAATGCTGAAACGAGTCGGGGCCTGACTGAAGAATAAACATCACGATGCCCGTCGGGTTTGTCAACTAGATTTAACTCATTACTGTGGGTACATTTAACTTAACTGTTGATAACTGAGGTTCGACGGTGTTAACAAAACTGGTTATTCACGGCGCTGCCAACATAACTACTGTCGACCCCGACATAGTTGGTTACGATGCGTTTATTCTGTTTGTAATCCATCGATCGAACTAAGAGCCAGTCGGCGTGGACACAGTTATTAGTTTTCAGTTCCTCCTTAGAACAATCGAGGCAAAACCGATAAAGGTAAAAAGACAGTTGTGTCAAAAACGTTCCACTGTGTGTGCTTTTATATTCTATAGAGCGACAACTATCTTGGGTAATTTCGACAACACTCTCCACTTGTAGAGTGTGAAGTGCGATGACTGTGTTGGACGTGCATGTTTGCCAGTTGAACAGTAATATCTAGGAATCCTTGCTGTTCGGGTTTGTTCAAATTATACTTCGGAACGCTCCTGTTGATGTGACGAGATCGATGAACGTTAGGCGGTTCCTAGTCTAGGGGATTATAACTTTGCCGTTTAGTACATTATCAGCGAGAAACACTGATATATTGCTGTCTGTGATGCTTATGATAACGACAAGGTATGTGTACATAAACCTGGTCCCGGAGTTACTGTGGAAAGTATTAGAAGCTAATAAAGCCTTCTCTATGTAACTAGCTCCGGGTATCAATCTGGGCTAGTTGCGACTTTCCTACATGTACAGAGCCATGCTATCAGCCGCCTTGTGCAGTACTCCTGGAGTTCCCTAACAACTCAGTGCTAGGTGAAATGGGTATATACGATTTCTTGGTGGTTTCAATTACACTGCTTATTTTGCTGACCAGTTTGAGCCCGAGGTGGTTGATAGCGCTAGCCCCGAAAACGATTCTGGGCATTTGCGCCATCTTTTAAACTGTAAATGTCGCCGATCAACCTATGTTCAGGAGGGTTATTGGCCACAACAATTGGCTCGGGTTACGGGACTGCTTAGTGCTCACATTCATAGCAGTTTGCCAGTCCATACTAATTAGGTGCAATCCAGCTGACTCAAACTCAACAGTTTGTGTTTTTAGCTTGACCTGCCTAATCACCCTGTATTAATCTAATCCCGGCAACACTGTGTGCATTACCTATCGCATGATCTGTCTTCCACTATGTTCCGTCCGACCGTCTTATTATGGTCAGATTAAACATTTGGATTATTCGATATGACGTATATAGTTCAAGTAGTAATCTACATAGTCTTTAGAAACAAAATATCCAAACTTTGGTCAGTACTCCGGAGCTATAATTTAAACTCACTGCGTACCGCCGATTAACTTAAGGATCTGGTTATTTCATTGCATGGCTGCCACTTCTCTTGTGCACTGAATTAGGTTAAAATAAATTTTACTGTCTATATATAATTTCAATATGTGTATTGTCAAGTATTCACATTCTTCAATATTTTTATGTGCATGCCCTTGCAAACATTTACTGTTAGTTAAAAAAATATTCTGCCGTATACTTCTACAAATGCTTCCTTTTTTCAGAAATTCCGACAAGGAATCGACCATATCATGCCTTCCGGCCTTGTTTATCCCCAAGTTAGGAAGGATAACAATGTTTCAGATGAATATTTCGGGAGGAGGGTAAGGTTCTCTGAATAGATTTATGTACTACTTAACTTCTTATATATAACAGTCCAGGTAAATTCAACCGTCCCGTCAGTTGTGTATCGCATATCATGGTCCAGTGGCTAATACATGTGTGTGTGCCTTTAGACTCGTGTTCCCCGGTTTTTTCACATTTCAGTGTGTCAGTGAATTGGTGATGGAAGTCTTGTGTTTCAGAGATTAGAATCCAGAACAGTAGTCAACGTATGGAACTAGGAGCACCCGCACTGTCTACCCGATACTGGTGATACATTTCGAGTGATTCCACGGTTGTCGCTACCGGTCAAGCTGGAGTAGCTATAGCCCTCAGCACGAGGGCCGCAGCAGCATTAGTAGATCGGATTCCCGTGAACAGTAGACTGCGCCGTCCGCTTAACAAATTCGGTTAAGGCCAGCTGTAGACGCAAAACCTTCAGAAATCTTTTCATTGTGTCTGCTTATGCTTTAACTGACCGTTCTGGCACTGGCGTCAAGGACGCCTTTTATTCGGACCCGGCTGCTCCCTTTTGGTCAACACATGGTTCTGATATGGTTGTTCTGGCCGAAGATATGAGCGCCCAGATGGACCGCCTTGGTGAGGCCGAGTCTCGTTTAGGTGGCAGATTTGAGATAGCGTCACACCGGTCAGATAATGTCGGGCGATTGTTGCAGCTGTGCATTGAGTATAAGCTATTTTTAGCTAGCACTAGCTTTAGGCATCGTTGTACTTGGTGCCCACCTTCTCCGAATCAGGCCTGGTCTCCGGTAGACCACATAACTGTTAGTTATAGGTGGCGTGGTTCGATTCAGGACTGACGTTCTTATTAGAGCACATACATGGATTCGGGCCATGCATTGAGACGTCGTTTCATTCTTACTTTCTCTGGGCACTGACAGCAACGGCTGACTGTTGAGAAACTGGCTATACAATCGGTGAAGCATAAGTACCAAATCAGCTTATAACCTGCTTTAGTAATTCCCACTCCGAGGATCCTAATATCTGCTGGACCGAGCTCTCATAGGCAGCTTGTGAAATAGGTACTGTGGCATGCGGCACGGGGGTTCGTGTGTCGAACAAACATTAGATCTCTGAGATATCCCTGAAGTTGTTTGAAACTAGACGGAATATTCCTCCCGGCAGTTCATGTGACAAGTCTAGGAGAGATATCCGTAGGAAGTTGAAACGTAGGCTGAAGGCTGATCGTCATGTTTGATTAATGGAGAAAGTTGAGAAAATGGAAACCGCTCCTGCTTCAGGTAACACCGGTAAACTCTGGAGGCTTATCAGCGCTGCTGGTCCTAGGTGACCGTCTGTCAGTGGGGCTATCAGAGAGGCAGATGGCACACATTTATGACAAGCCCCGAAGGTTAAAGCGGTGGGTAGAACACTGTGATGATCAATCTAGCTGGCCTTCTATTTTGTTGCTGTCATAAACTTGTAGCGTAACACCCTGGCCGCTAGATTTAAAACCACTCACTAGGACTAAGGTCCGTATTTGTAGTTCGGCTCGCAAACGTGATAGGGCTGCTGGTCCAGACGATTTCGTGCCGGCACTTTTCAAAGAAGGCAGGATAGCGTTGGTGGAGGCCTTGGCTCAGTTGTTTCAACTTGCATGGACGACAGAGATCATTCCTCCGTGTTGGGATCACTCGATAATAATTCCCATATTCAAGAAGGGAGTCCGGTGCTCTCACGAAAACCATAGGGAACTTAATTTGACCCCAATCTTTACTGGAGTTCTGACATCCATTATACTTCGTCGATTCACTGCAGTTCGAGAGACAAACATTAGGGCAGAATAGGCAGGGTTTCGCCCTGAGCGAGGATGTATTGATCCCATATTTACTCTTCGTCAAATTCTGGGGCTGCATCATATGTAACGCCGGCCAACAATTGCCGTATTTCTCGACTAGTAAGGCACTCTCAATTTGGTGGATCGAGCTACACTTTTAGAGTCGCTTAAACGTTTACGATTAACTGTCTGACAGTTTCAGCACGAAGAACGGCGTACATCAAGGCTGTCCACTCTCACCATTTTTGTTTGAGTTTGTCATAGAGGAAATAATAGTGGACTGTCTGCGGCACTCACAAGATGCCGGCGTATACCTTCTCTGGTGGACGACTGACTGACCTTCATTTTGATGATGACAAGGTGTTGACTCTTTCCATGCAACACGGACAGCGCAAGAGGCTATTTCACGTTCTGCATAATGCTTCAGAATGCGCTTTGTAGCCTCAAAATACAAAGTGCTTCCGCAAGATTGCTATGATTACATAAATTTAATGTTAGATAGTGAAATCATGACGGTTGTTCATCGGTTTCTGTACCTGGGAAGCTGCATTAGCGGCAGTGGAGATGTAGGGAATGAAATAGAAGCGCATATCTTAAATTTTCTGGCGGTGTTCTCTAATATGAGACACCTATGGCGACAGAGAGGTCTCTTTGAAACGTAAAGGTCGCGTATATCAGACAACAGTGAAGGCTGTATTACTTTACGGCAACGAAACCTGGCCCCTCGGGGTAGAAGATGTGAACCGTCTTCAGGTATTTGACCACCGATGTCTGCGTTCAATCGCTCGTATCCGGTGGCACCAACGAGTAAGCAACGAGGAGGTTAGGAAGCGGGTGTTTGGTACTGATTGTCAAACGAATTCTTTTGTCCAGTCACTACATTTGCACGCAAACCCAGCATAGAATGATCGCATAGATGTGACGTATCTCTCGCTGATTTCGTACAACTCACGTGGTCAATGTTATGTAACTAAATCTCATGACTCAAACCAGAAAGAAACTGTTGACTGACATCTTTCGCTTCAGTGATACGTTATTTACCACCCCCATCGAACCCATATAAATGTGTTGTATTTAGCCTGATGATGAAACACCGAAAACGAGCTTGTTTGCTACGCGTTTCTTCTCATGACTAAACTGGGTATTTTCACAGTATTGAAACAAACCAAAGACCCCACCATATTTAGATGGTTAGATCATGTACTAAGGATGCCAGCTAGCCGTTTGCCACACTGAGCACTGTTTGCGGACACTGCGGCCGACTGGCGCAAGGTGCTAGGTGGACAAATGATGACTTGGTGTAAGGAGATGAAATCGTTCACCGAAGGGTTGGCCACTGCAGATCGGGTTCGTCTCCCAGGCTGGGACCTCGCGACTCAGAGTTGGTGGCTGGAGACTTTAGATGAGATGGCGGCTAGCCGAGCTCAGTGGTGTGAATGTTGTCGTTGTTTGACCGAGTTGTCTGTGAGGTGAGTGCACTTAATGACGCGGTGCAGTGAAAGCCGTAAGGAAGTTATCCTGCTGATGACGCCTTATTTTTACTTACAGCTCGGTTGTTTGTTTTCAAGTTGTAGACGCCTTGATGTTGTATGTTTGGATATAAATGTAGCTATTTTTGGTGGTTAGGTCTCCTCTCCTCTACTTTTTTTCTCTCTTCCTAAACATGGTTTGTTTCTTCTTCGTGGTTGTGTGACAGTTAAGCATCACTGTGAATTACTGATGTTTTGCCGTCTGTGATGATGATGATGATGATGGAGGTCGGAAGCAAGAAATTCTGCAAATTCCTTATCGCTGCACAAAAGCTATAGTTCCGTGGCAATAATTTTGAGTGTGAAAGACAGGCGTAGTGCAGGAACTGGGAAGTATATAGTGGTTATGGGGTTTCTTCAAAACTGGCACCCAGTTAGTTATCTGGAAGAACGTTTCGAGCCCATTGAACATATAATGAGTGGATGTTGCGTCTCCAGTGAAGCCTGCTGTGTTAGAATTTTAGTTTAAAGACGACTGCTCAGTGTGATGTTGTTGGAACTTGGTCTTACGGCCTACGAGCACGTAAACGGAACGGAATAACGGTCAATGGAACGACGGAGTATGGAGTATATGCAGTCATTTAGTCTCTTCCAAGCCAACTTATCCACCTGAAGCTACCGCATGAACACAGGGAGAAGACTGGCCTTCAAACAGGGCTTCTTTACGTCGCTCAGCCGAAGACAAACATGGTCACAAACCCGTTCGCATTTATAGGGTTTGCGACTAGCAACAAGCAAGGCCAAAGGAAATGGACCAGACAAAAGTCTAGACAGTGGTGATGTAACGTTTGTAGCCTAAGTGCCAAGCTCGGTTGACATTCCAATACCAAAACCATCAACCCGAGCTACGAACAACACCATCACTGTTCACAACTATCCGAAATCTATACAGTACGATCTAGGCGTGTAGTCGGGATGACAACAGCAATTGTCACGAGGGCTGAGGTCGTTCGTGAAGACCGGACCATGACAAAGATGAAGGTCACTCATAAATGAAGTTTGTTAGTCTTGTCACACGATGTTTTCAGGGAACTGGCGACTTCCCCTACAGGTATTGTCTATCATGCTAACCCTCGGTATCAAGAAGACGACCATCCTATCGCATCCAGATTGACAATGCTTTAATGACTTTTTGTCTAGTGTTGTCAGTTTTTCTACACAACATTCAGTTTTTAGCCACCAGGCTGCCCTAATGAAACACTGTTACGCAAGTCAACTTCTTTTTCTGAAGGGGGAGTGGTCCGACCGTAGCACCATTCTTGAGGTCGAATGAGATTGTCTTAAACAAAAGGCGACTTCGATTGAGGCATTTCTTTAACATTGTAGCTAGAGACTTTCGCCGTCCTCCTCGATCTGGCTGCAATAAATTCTTTATTGTGATTAAATCCACAGAGAGCATCACAAGGTACCCGGTACCGGTGCGGTGATTTACAACTCGTTTTCGTTGGAATGATCGGGAAAAATCGAAATTCCGTCAGGAAGAGGGTAAGATCAATAACGGAAACGCTCTAGCATAACCGATGTCTTGTTGCCTGGGGGAATAGTAATTTCGAGAAATAACGGATAACTTTTATCCAGCGCAGAATTTTGAAACAAAATGCGACGAATATGTTGTGTATGAACGTCGATTAGATCGGATGCAGTTCACTGAAATCTTCACTATTTTCGGGTCATCATCAGATGAACCGGAGACATCTCTGATGATAACGTAGCAAAACCGATCGTTAAACAAGTTCTTTATCTGCGACCTTCCGCTTCTGTCCAAAAGGTGCTAAGTATTTTGTGTGCAGCTACAAGAACATGTTCCGTTTCACTAGCTTTCGAAAATACCATCCTTATCAGTCGTGGTTTGACGGCATACGTACTTTCCTTCTCCTGGTAGACCTCCTAGGCCGATGTCCTTCGTGCTCATTTTAACACAACTATTATTCCAAAGCTTGACGGTCGTGCTCGTCAAAGAGCTTCACACAGCTAACGGCACATTCCGGAATAAACCTCTTGAGTAGCGTACCTTGGATTACCTCGGTGACTGCGCCAAGAGCAACAAAGTTTTCTCGTGCGTGGGGGAGGGAGCTGAATTTTATGAGTGACTCCAACAGTGCTCAAAGTAATGGACGCACTGTGTCTTTTGTTAACTCCGTTTGCATTGCGAACTTTGTTGATCACTTCTGGTTGTTCGTTGGGCTTTGATTTAATAGCAGAATGTGGGTTATCAGCCGGAGCGTTGACATTTTATTGAGCCGTCATACAGTGGAGACGGACCAGACGTTTATAATCTAGGTTTGTTAGTGACATTTTATATACCTCACTAAGTATCTCCAGACACGATACGTGAAATCGTGTACCCTAGAGAAAGCACTGCATAAGGCGGTCCTTCACACGCAATCCACAGTTAGATCGGTTCATCATCACTGATGTGATATTCATGTGTATGTAAGCATGAGGTGACTATATGAATATTAATCAACATTCATAATGCATTATAAGAAATCTTCGATAACCAATCTTTAGTTAATAACCTTAAATGAATTTAAATTCACTGCTTTCAGATTTTGTCACTTTCATCCGCTGGCGTCAGTATTTCTGAGAGGCGTTCAGGGAAAATCTGCCGTAGCACCACCGTGCTTTAGAATCACGGAGCCGTTATAAGTGTAATAAAATCTGTCAGAATGAATAAATGCTGCCTAGCCTAGTTGTCACGTGAGTTAAGTAGACGTGAGTTTAGCGTCAACATAAACTTTATTAACAATCACTAACGTTAGCCCATTTCATTTTACCATCATCCTGCAGAAGGTGAACTTTTGTTCGACATGGAATTGGACACATTGATTTATTCCGCTTTTTGTAATGGCCTTTCAGAGCGTTTTCATCAACAAAGAGAAAGGTTTTCTCTGTAGGATATTGATAAAACAAAAAGAAAACAACTGCAAATCAAACTTCCCAATAATCTTCGGAATTATTTGTGATCTTGCTCCGCATCGAAAACAAATAAACAACCTGTCGAGAATACTTGAAGGCCAACGGTCTCAAAAAGTTATATTGAACAATTGTGATCCATTCTTGATCCAATCCACTTACTCACAGCGCTTACGAACTACATCAGAAAATACTGTGACTCGCGCCGTCTTTCATCTTAAAAGTGAAATGGCGAATTCTAGGGAAACACATTGTTTGAAGAAAAAAATAAGGAATAACAGATAAATAAAATACATTTACTGATGAGTGGTCGGGGATTTGGTTAACATCAAACTGAACACCACTCACACTTGACCACAGCCTTCGCACTCGGATTTTCGAGCTAGGCTCTTTCGAAAAGAAGCAGTGGACTCCAGTTTCACTCTCATTATAGCTTGTCAGTGTTGCATACTGACGAGTGTTGTTCAACGTCAAATTAACCAAATCTCCGACTACTCATCAGTAATTTAAAATATCGCCTAGCAGATTTAATGAGATCGGAAATTTCAACCTGTCCAAGAAGTCCTAATCGCTGGATTATCGACTGAAGTCAACAGACAGTAACTGCGTCTCTTATGGAGACGATCGGGCAATCTGATCATTAGTCACAAACGAAAGTGGTTGAGCGTTCACATGCGATAATTCGATCGTGCCTAATGTGAGGTCAATGGCGCAGTGGTAAACCCGGTTGCCTCATGAACAGCGTGGCCGGAGTTCTAGTCCCGGCAGTGGCGAGGATATGCAATACTGACGAGCTCTAATGAGAGCGAAACTCGAGTCTAGTGCTTCTTTTTGACAGGGAACCGATTGGAAAGTTTATGGGAATGCGACGGTTGTGATCAATTGTGGGTGATGTTCAACCTGAAATGAAGCTAGTTAAAAGTGTTGAAGCTCTGTCGGATTTGAGTACACTGCTGACGGTTACTCGTTGCTATCTCAGAAAGCGTTTTGACCAGTGATTCAAGCCAGGCTCACCTACTTTACTAGGTGAAATCCTCTGATCTCTATATTTCATGTCCGCGTCACTGTTTAGCCACCCTGCGATTTTACTTAACTGTGACCCCATTAAATAGTGCCCGATACGGTAAACGCCAAGTTGACATGCAGAGCAAGTGACGTAGCCATCGTAGATTGTACAACTTAATCATTTGAACAATTCTTCACGTGTCCGGTATTTGCCGAAGTGTGTGCCAGTCAAGTGGACTGACCCCATCCGAGTCTCTATATCAAAAGGTTGACTTGCGAGAAGACAGGAAATATGATTGTCTTGACCTTACTTAAAGTCAATACATCAAGAGTTCGACTTTTTGATGATGAGTGACCTGCCTAATCTGTCTGTGCAATGAATAAATTGGTATCTGATTCTGTTTACTGCTGTTGCGCAGCATGCACATTCATTAGTATTGCCTCGGGCTCTTTAGTGATACTGAATGTTTTTCTGTTGTACTGAATTTACGTCATATAGTTTTTCCACGTGGTTGAGTAAGAGGTGTTATCCTTAAGTGGTTGTTTTGAATTAGCCATAAAAAATCAAGTGAAAACATGTGATCTTGGTTTATGTTCAAAGATTAATTATTATACCAGGTTTCCGATGGATGGTTTCTTTTTCCTAAACGATTGCATGCGCGTATTCCGGAACGCTCGAGATGCGCGATCAGTTGGTCAACTAATCACGTTGCACAGCTTGCGGTGATTGGGACACGTACTGCGCGTGCCAGCTGAGCGTTTGCTGCATCGGGTATTATATACTGAGATCACCAACAATTGGGTAAAACCACATGATGATCAAGCAACAAGTTGATTACGGAATACGAAGACACTGACTGTTCCACTAAGCAAAGTAGATAGGTGTCGCATACTTGGCTGGGGTCCTCGTGATCTTTCAGACCGCTGACTAGAAACTTTACCTGAGATGACCGTGTATCGCAGATCAGGGGCTTACCTGCATTCATACCGTCTCCAGTTCCTCTGCTTAGTCTTATATTATGTTTTAACCTTCTCAGCGACGTTTCCTTTTTCTAGGATATTCTACACTATTGTTGAGCTGAGCAGCGGCCCGAGCCGCAATGTCTTCTGGTTAGGCTCAAGGTTTGTAGTGATGATGATGACAAGGTGACTACGGTTTTCCTGATTGTGGTTATTTCTCACCAACGCAACTTCTAGTAAAATGAGAGTGATGATATTTAGACTGGTGTGCCAACACAACAACCAGGTGCGGACGAACTTTCGTGGACAGAACACAGTTTACTCAATGAACATTCGGTATACCACGAAAACATTGTGAGTGCTGAAGGCTAATGATGTACACACAGTTGATGCGTTTATCAGGTCCACTGCAGCAGTCATCGAAAGTTTCTACAGTTTACTTGGGTAATCGATCAATATTACTTTTAAAGTGTGAGTAGGAGATAGGTTACACAATCGTCAGCTCAATTTTGACATTCGCTGCTACCTTTGCAACTGAGGTGTAACGTTAGTTAATATAGTATATTGTCGATATTCGGCCGAATCCAAATGCAGTACAATCAGATCTGTCAGTTACAGGGACACATTGTCTTCGTTTGGTTTTATTAGTCGCTAAAGTTAAAGTATGCTTGAAGTTGTTACAGTCACAAACTGTTCGCTGCCATGTTATATACATAATCATTTGTTATTGAGATAATGTTAGGTTATCAAAATTTAGACAAGCGCATCGAGTTAACTCAAACTAGCGCATGTGTATATTTGTAATCGATGGTCGGGTGTCGGTACCACTGATTTCTGTCAATCGTTATGTCTACCATTATAACTTATTAACTACTGTCTCTCATATTCTGTGGTTTTGTTAATTTTTAGATTGAAGACCCATACAGGTGGTTGGAAGATCCCGATTCTGAGGAGACTGTTGCATTTGTAAAGGATCAGAATGCAATTACAACTGAGTATCTTAACAAATGTCCTCATACGGACAAAGTTAAAAAAAGGTGTGCATGATTGCTTATCTGTTCTACGACTACACCTAGGCTGAAAGAAATATGGAACTATGAACGATATTCTTGCCCATTCCAATTTGGACCCTACTATTACTACTGGAAAAATAGCGGACTACAAAATCAAAGGTTCGTTTGTTACTTCCATTAAGATTTTTGACTCAGTGTTACCTTCGTCCAGTGTGCTCTATCAGCTGGACTCGTTAAATGGAACACCTTCTGTTTTTCTTGATCCAAACGCGATTGATCCCGATGGTCTGGCCGCTGTTCGCGCGTACAGTTTTTCTGAGGAGGGCAAATACTTCTGCTATGGTTTGAGCCATAGCGGTTCAGATTGGTCTGAACTAAAGGTGAACACTTTTTAACAACTTTTCAGCGAACCATTCATTTTAGTTTAAGGTTGCCGAAACTGGCGATGATCTTCGTGATTTGCTGAAACGTGTGAAATTTAGCTGTATCGAATGGACTCATGATGAAAAGGGTGCCTTCTATTGCATGTATCCTGAACATGAAGGCAAAGCAGATGGAACGGAAACCCAGGCGAACAAAAATCAGAAGTTGATGTACCACCTATTGGGCTCGGAACAGTCAGAAGACGTTTTATGTGTTGAACGTCCAGACCATCCTGCCTGGATCATGTGAGTCGGTTGTGTTTTTCATCGCATACTTTGCTCGCACGAATCACATGCACTCAGCATAATTATTTACTTTTCACAATCACGGTCACAATCCAACTTTTAACACCGCTGCGTGATTCAGGGGACAGATTTTTGTGCGTGTTCTTAGTTGACCCTATCTTCTGTTTATTGGATAAAATCACACCTGCTTGTTGCTACGGTATTTTCCGTCGTATGTTCTACCGTTTAACATTCACAGATGCAGTTGAGCGAGTGAACACAATACAGAACCAATATTTCTCACGACACTGCAAATTAGAAATTCTCTTACTAGTGTAACACATGCACTTCTACGTTTGGCTATTCTGTCTGGAAGACGTGACAGCTAAAGGTTTTTCTGATGAACAACCATATAAAATTCGTTCGCAACCAGATTCCAATTTCCCTGTTCGTGCTCCGTTGTTTATGGCGCAGAATTTCGTTGTTCGATCTGAAACCTGGCGTTGGAACATCACTTTTCATTTTGAATTTGAAATATTCATCCTGGATAGCTAGGCAAAACGAGGAATATCTGACGGTATCAACCTCTCGGGGAATTGTCATCAGCACGCCAACTGTCAATCATGCTTCCACAGGTTCAGGTCCCTGCTGTGTCCACTTTTTAGACCTAAGGGGCTTGACGGGATGCAGGTCACATTTAACCAAACATGTAGTTTAAAAACAAATGTTTTGATTCGTGGTGTAAACATTTCGTTACTAGTACTGTTAAGGTGCAGCTAGCCAATGGGTTTGGTAATCACTATGTTTTATCCTGAAAATTTTAAATTTTGGAAACCATGATTCCAGTGTAAACTTACCCAGCCCAGAAAGTGTACGTGTGATTGACGGAATCGAAACTCATCTACTTCTTTAAGTGTTGTATGGAGGTACGACCTTTTTGATTAGGATTCTTTTGCGAACTTCAACTGCGTTTTGACCACTATCGCCCTGCTTGTGGTGTGGAAAAAGTGCGTTTAATGGAAGAGTTTAAAATATATGAAATGATTGAAACCAGAGACACATGGGAGTGCTACTGGTTTCTGTACTTTCCTCTATCTTGTATTCATTTTGCACTAGGGTGGCTTCCCTAGTTCTCGTCGCTTGCGATCACCTAAGACAAGGAGTTGTTGTCGGAGCTGGTAGTTTACCAAGACCTGGCCTTAGAAGGTGCTCTCGGTTATCAACCATCCTTATCTTCGATGGCCATTGTACATCTAATATGCTCCAATGGTTTGAGAAATGTCACGGTTTGTCGACTTTGGTAATGGAAACTTTGGTATCTCGAGTGCTAGCGAGGTCACTTACATCACCCACTCAACGCTGGTAGGATAATGCTTTCTGTATGCCGAGTGGAACGTCAGCTGTATTTTGCTGTCGACTTTAACTTACAAGACGACCAAGCAATGACGTAATCATCACCCGGGGAGCACATCTGAACACTGTTTACGTTCGTTGTTGTTACGCCATCATCGCTGCCCCCTCGTTTCACGTGGACGGCAGTCCATCTGGAGTAGATTTACGAAGAGTTACTGAACCCTTTTATAGTCTTCATCAGTGTTGTATTGGCAATGTCCCTGCATGATTATTTTGAGGTTAGGCCGGAACCACGAGTAGATGTAAAGGTAAATTGTTGGAGTTTCGGAATAACGCTTCTATATTTTAAGTTTGCAAATTATATGCGAAATTACTGATACGTTTGACTGGTTTGTTCAATAAGGGCAGCTTTTTCCGTCGTTCATTACGTGAGAACTGCACTTTGACTCAGACGTGCCCGGGCTACCTGCCACGCTGAACAGGGGTTGTGTGATTGCACCGCATAAGCCACTCATGCCAGATCGACTATTAGCTATACGTCCGACAAATCTCTCATCTCGGTAATCTCTGAGTTGGAGTCGGAATGTCTTGCCCCATAATTACAGATGACACCTCTAATTACAGTCCCTTGCCACCAATTCATTACTTGTTTGTGTACAGTTTTGAACGGAACGCTGTGATTGGAAACTTTCATTCCTTCCTTGTTTATATCTGGGATTTTTGACGACATTCAAACGCACACACGTTTTTATTGTTTATCAAATCATCCAACCCTCTAATCTTTTATTTTACTTTCTCTCACTTGCTCAGCGGAGCCGAAGTTTCTGTTTGTGGTCGCTATTTATTGATCACTTACCACGACGGTTGTGAACCTAACAATCTTCTTTACTATTGTGATCTAGCTGCTGTGGATTACAAAATTACCGGTGAGTAGATTACGTTGATGACTGACATTTGTCAGCTTCATCTTTGGTGACCAAACGTTGCCAGCTTTTCCGTTTTTTACCCATCTTCTGCTCAGTTGTTGAGATTATTTTATGAGGTTACCTTTCCGATGTTACAAGTCACGTGTAGTACTCTTTAATGTGCCCGGGTTTTTATCTTAGTTCATCGCCATAAATTTATGCTTGTCCATTCCACCTCATATGTTTCCCATCCTATTGCTTACTATTATACTGGTTGACTGACTGATGGTTGATTTCTCGAAATAAAGCTAATTCCAACGAACGAACGAAGAAACTGGCTTGATTCGCACTGCTGTCTGATTTGGAGTGTGCTTGTGCAGCGCTCCGCACTCATTGAGACCGTTCTGCTACAATGACCAGTGTTTTCAGGGACAGGACAAATTTCGTTGAAAACGTACGTGGCAAGGACACTAACTTCTAAAACAGTGGCTTTCCTAGTTTTTTCAACCTATAATCTCCTTGGTCTCCTAATCGCAACACAATAGCTCTGTCGGCCTCGTAAACATATCGTCAATGCCTTGCTCATTGAAAACAGAACCGCTGCAGCTAATCGAAGTTATAGAAGTATGATATAAAGCTGCATGTAGCGGAACTTCGCTGTAACTAGGAAAATGTTTTTTCCATTGTCTTATGACAATTAAACATCAGTGTATTACCGTGTGTGATGAAACCGACATCGAAAAGCAACAACAGCGTTCAGGGTAGGCTGTAGAACAATCATTTGCCACTTCTGTTTGAAACGTCGTTACAATCCCCTTCGAAATCGTGATAATACAGGAACCGCGTGCGCCATGGCAGACAAGTGTTACCGACTACTTGCTGTATTCATATGAATGCGCAGTTGTGTATACGTATACTGTTCGATGAAGAACATGTTATGCAAGTCTTGTTTTCATTGCCGCAAGGTAAAAAAGTGCGTATGTCATGCTAAGATCGTATTGTGTGCGAAAAGTAGCGGACTGATATACTTGTTAACTTTTGGTAGTTATTTGTTATAGAGAAATAATCGATACGGTGTGTTATTTTCAGGACCCCTAGAACTTATTGAAATGATCCTCTACTGCATCCTTTTATAGAGCAGTGTGATAACTCTGCCTGGTGCAGTTACATCTGTTCAGACTGAACGTCTGTTAGAGGCAATCTTAAATCCACCCATTCAAAGGTTTGATAGGTCTTTCCCCTCAGTTTCGTATTATCAATCTCTTCCGTCTTCACGTCGTTCCCTATTGAGAGATATTGTGCTGGTTTTGAAACTAGTCTACAGTGTCAGCCACTGTGACCGTTTCCTGTAATTCGGATGCTGGATTTCACGTCTGTCACTGTGACGACCGTCAAACCAGATGGTCATGGTCTCAGGTTGGTTTATTTTGAACCGCGAAAGGGATTAAAGTCGTTTTGGTGATGGATGTGTAATCACGATGCACATACACTGGACACTCCAACAAGTCCACCCTCAATTTATGTTTAGTCCGGCTTAAACTCCATCCCGATCATGTCTTTTGATGTCATGCTTTGGACCTGCGCCTAGCTGTCCTTCCGCAGATGGCGAGTGGTCACATTCTCTCACGTGACATGAACAACCAAAGGACCTAACACGGCAACGACTTGTGTTGTTCGACTACCCACTGTCGGTAATTTGGCGTTGTGGTTGCATCAGTACCATGTTGCCATGCATCTCTG
Organism: Paragonimus heterotremus; assembly: GCA_013368495.1. Taxonomy (NCBI): domain Eukaryota; kingdom Metazoa; phylum Platyhelminthes; class Trematoda; order Plagiorchiida; family Troglotrematidae; genus Paragonimus; species Paragonimus heterotremus. The sequence continues at coordinate 63,301 of LUCH01002712.1, read as the reverse complement.
ACTCCACGATTGACTGCGAAGTTGGTTTCAGCTGAACCACTACATTCAACTATTCTTACGACAAAATCATGTCAGGGCGGGCTAGCAAAGGACGCATTAGCATAGAACAAGAAAGTGACCATAATTTGCTCCGGTCGAAACTAAGAATGTCAGCAAAGCATGTAGTCAGCTGTGTAGACTACTAAAACAGGTTCTGAGCAGCCTCAGGTGTACGGAACAGCAAGTTTGCAATTGGAACAGAGGTGTTCGCAAATGGACATGGAGCTTCCGCATTCACACCGATGTGTATACAGTAGTTTGAATAGCCACACGAGTACAAATATCGTGATTGCATGAATTGCTCGTATTCGTCGAATGCCACAGACTATGCTTACCGAGACCTTATTTACAACAGCGAATCGTATTATTCACTCGACAAGAATGGATATTTCACCAGTGGACCCCCATAAATGTGAGCGTGGCAATCTGCGAAGCCAATGATTAACCTGTCCATAACCTGCAACGACGTTCTGTACGCTACGTTGAGCACTTCCAACAACAGTTCAACTGGCCAGCCGCGCCACGGACTATGCCTTCAGGCTCTGCCTGTGTTCATTGGTCTGTTGACGTTTTTTCGCTCTCGGAAACATTCTATCTCGAGAGCAGTCTTCTGATCAATTCTCCTTCATGATCAACCATCACAAAGCACCTGGACCAGACGAACTTCCTCCTACCCCTTTTATAGCCCGAGGTCCAGTCTTAGTTAAACAGCTGACGGCTCTGCTCCAGGGACTCTGAATCCCTGAAGTCGTTCGAAATGACTGGAGTTTAGCTAACATCGTCCTCATTTTCAAAAAGGGGGCTCACGCACTTCTTGTGTAAGTCACAGAGGAGTTAGTCTGATTTCCATTGCGTCTAAGTTGCTTGTAGCCATTGTACTTCATAGACTAAGCAAAACATATTGGAAAAATGTCCGTGAGGAACACGCTGAGTTTCGCTCTGACCGCAGCTGCATTAATCATATCTTCACACATCGCCATATCCTTATACTTCGTCATTCATATAGAAGGCCAACAGTTGTCTTCCTAGACATCAGAAAGGCCTTTGATTCGGTTGACAGAGCTGCACTCTGGGACTCTCTGTTGAAGAGGGATGCGCCCGAGAAGTATGTAGACATACTGAAACCAATTTACTGTCAGATCTCTGACCAGGTTAGAGCTAATGGCGAGATATCGCCAACTTTAAGCATTTCACGTAGAATGCAACGAGATCGTCCAGCCTTCGCTTTTTAGTAGACAAAATTCTAGAGTGTGCCCCGACGGACTACGTGTGCAATGGTGTGGAACTTCTTGCAGGCGTTTAACTTCGACACGGCGTATGTAGACGACGTCGTTCTAATCTGTGAAGGTTCTTGAGGGTTCAGACTAGAGACTTCAGTTCGTAATTTTCGTGTGCTCTTTGTAGGTTGGTTTGTGGCATTGGCATGGTCTCAGTTTATCTATGAAGGACTAAATGTACGATGCAGCTTATGGTGTGGTCCTATTGTAAAGTCGTGAACCCTGGTCTGTTCGCGTGGATAATGTTCACAGCATCCGCTTTCGACCATCCTTGTCTCCGAAGATTTGGTGGCCTGTGGTGGGAACACCGTGTCAGTAGTGACGAGGTTCACCGACGTGCCTCCGAGGCGTAAAACTCTGCCGATCCCTGAGCATACCGATCTGGTGCCACAGGCTCCGTCAACTCCGCCACATCTTACGAATGCCAACTCACCGCCTGCCACATTGTGTCTTGTTTATGAGTGATGGGTTGGACCGGAACCAACAGTTTCGTGTCGGGCGTATGTCTTGAGTTCGGTATACGTGGACTGTGACTTTGATGCTTGCTCCAGTAGGATTTTTCCGGCTTCATTGTTGTGGTCCACAGGACATCGAATTTCCTGTCTGATACGGCAAAGAATAAAAGTGAATAGCACTGTTGTTGCAAGTTTCTGTTTGTGTCGGTGTGGTTTCTTTTCTTTCTCTTTACCTCTTTTCTTTTTCCCAACTTTTTGGAATACCTTACTGTTTCTCGTATATTGTGACACGTTTTCTATTTCAGCCGATCACTACTTGTTACAGATGTGCATTTTTATGGGTGTCTAATGTTGTATATGGTTGTGCGTATTGGTCATTATAAAGAGACCAAGCGATTGCGCAGCATAACAGTTTCGTCATTAGCAACGGATGGCCTTTCAGATACCAACAGAACGACGCGAGCTCTCACCTTTTAGCTGGAGATACTACGTGCATCGACCGAACTTTGATTTTCACGTTCTGATGGAAGATACAGGGGATATCCATTTAACAACGTATTCTACTGAAATGTAGCCTGATTATTTTTTCCTCCATTTACTTTCAAAGTAGTCGCCTGTTGATGCCATATTTGAAGGCTAGGATGACAGTCCTTCTTGGCCGCTGTTAGATGTTGTGGTAGTAGGTATTAGTTGGAATCGCAAGTACTTTGGAAGTTTGGGTCAGTTCAGTTTTCGGGTTGAGTACGAATTCGATTAGAAGGCTTGGATTCACGTGAATATTTTCGCCACCTAGCTAAGACACATCAGCATTACTGAAAGGAACGCAAAGGGAGGCATATAGTACCGCTTCCGCTGGGTAATCACATAGCTCATCCAAATGAGGTTTTAGACAATATCAAACTGTATTTTTATTGCTAGACGCATCATATGCCCACAACCATTAAGTACTAACATTACTGTTTGAGTTGTAAACTAGAATTTAAAAGAGTATCTTGTTCGTCCCATTTCAGAGTTGATGAATTTATTAGGTGTCCAATGGGATACACAAGAGGGTGCGGTTTGTATATCTCACCTTTGTTTTGCAGTCCTCTGAGTAGTCTTTTTTAGACACTGTGAATATTTCACCGCTTCATTTGTGCTTCAACAGGTGTGATTTCTTTTTCCTAAGAATAAGTGAGCTAGGCAGGAGATGGATCAATTTAAAAAGAGCATTGTTACTGTCAGTTGGTTACGCGTTTCATGAGTACGCAACAGTCATTAAGTCTACCTGCTCATTTCTCGTCACTCTAGACTGCTTATTTTCAACACTTCAGAGGCGCCAAAATGTCCTAGTACAGGAAACCGACAAGGAAGTAAAAGCCTCAACAGATAAGAACATCTGTTTTGCAGAGGCACTTCAACTGACAAGTGTCGAACACGTATGATGAAAACAAAGTGAGCTAGTGGAAACTATTTTCCTACACACTATCTGTTCTTTTCTTGATGTAACAGATGGCGTATAATTGTAATGGATGCAACACTAGTACTCCTTCCTCCATTACGCTTGTGTGCTTTTTGCAGAGTGGTCGTTGTATTGAAAAATATCTCTATTACAAGCCCTTATACCCCAACATTCCAATTTGTGTGATCCATTTTTGGACGGTAAATGTATTCAATATTGGTGCATCCGTATCGCTGTAATGTCAATCGTAGCCTGCGTCATACCATGATGAGAAACAAATCAGAGAGGCGAATAATCTAACATTCGTTGAACTATCTTAACGCAGCCATTTAGGTTATCTTAAAATCTTATTCTACTACTACTACTATATATCGTTTATTCTGAAGGGCAATATACACAGCTTCGTTCAAGGGATGAACAAACAGTGACACCAAAAATAAGCAACAGATATCTAAAAAGGTGAGTGTGAAAACAAGCCGTCTGTCAAATGTTGACAAGTCCTCTCACAAGAATAGCAAGCGTTAATGAGCAAATCATCAAATGAAAAGTTATTTGTGCCGTATATAACAAACGGGTTTAGAGTTTAAAAAATACACGAAAAATAATAAAAAGAAAATAAATGAACGGTCAGTCAGACAAAATCAAAAAGCACTTCAGAGCACAAGACTGCTATCACAGTCAAGGCTCACGCATCGTGACAGAAAAATATACTTAACAGTGAGACAACTGTCAGAGAGGTGGCAACAGTTAACGCCAGGTTCCCCACATAAATGTGTCGTAGGTTTTTAGGGAATCTAGAACAGTCAGTAGACACAAATCCGCGACTGCGTAGGAGGACAGCCCCAGTCGAAGAATAGCATTACTTGAAGAAGGAAATATAATACCGCGAAAAGAGATGATCACAGGTGAGTGAGAAACAGAGTTCACATCACAGCCCAAAGTATGGAGGACCGATTGAATGGTGGCATTATGGGAATCGGTCCCGTATTTCGCAATCTTGTCTGTCCAAGCAA
>LUCH01002712.1:27150-56113 GCA_013368495.1 Paragonimus heterotremus | reverse complement strand
CGCCCAGTCGGCACCACGAGGAGGTGGTTCAGCGCGCCGACTACTATTACTACTACTGCTCACATAAAATGTTAATGGAAATTCATTCGCCTTATGGCCTGGAATTTTGACTTCAAAATGACCCGTTGTACATACGCATTAGACATTTGAGATCTTGCTTGCTCAAACGTAGTTCGCTCATCTAGCATTTGCCCTCATTTCTATCGCTTTTAACATGAGCGTAGAGGAACAAAGATCTGACGGTGGAAACGAAGTTGCTCGGTAATGGCGCTTTTCACTTCTATAATCCACAGCTGGACGTAGACCCTGTATCGAATAAACTTTTGGCGCATATGTTACATACAGCCTACCCAGAGCTTCAACTGTTTTGTCACTGTTCCATCTTTAACAACACTTCCTCTGGTTGGCACCCGGATAATTGAAGTCAGACCAACGCCACTAAGTAGGGATTACGTTTTAGCCTACAATTCCCTTCAGTAGTTTGGACTGCCTATAATAAAATCCTCCACTTGGTGGTACTAATCCTACAGGGTTACATAAATTGCGGAATATGTGCGTGACGCTACGGGTACTTCAACACACGTCGTTTGTGGTAGTCTGTATGACCTCTGGCGTTGTTTGACGTAGGTCACTGTGACAGGGTTAATCCGGACACGAAAGTCCCAGTCATGATTTCTCCAAATTGATGCGGGCATATTGAAGAACTTCACTGTGCACTCGTTTTTGTTCTGTCGTGTCGTGCGTCGTATCTAGTTTGAGTTCCAACCTCCTATCTTTCTTCAACTAATCGTTTTCCTAAATTATCTGCGCACTCATTTTGTCATACGTTGCTTTCATTGTTGCAGCTGTGATCACTTGTTAAGCCACTGTGCCATAACCCACGTTTCTTGATTACTGAACGGGATATCTGAGAACCTGTATGTTTTCTCTTTTTCATCAGGTAAGTTGGATCTCATTCCAATCGTGGATCAGTTCGAGGCGGTGTACGAGTACATAACCAACGATGGTCCGGTGCTAACAATACGAACAAATTTAAATGCACCCATGTACAAGTTGATTAACATTGATTTATCTAATCCGGATCGAGTGAGTCTTAACTGACGTCCAATGTGATTTGTGATGTGCTTTCAGACTAGAATAGCCCCCTATCCATACTGTTGTTATAGAGACGTTAATTTCTTCAAGATGTGAGTGGCTTATATGCGACCGTAGCTGTTTGTAAGGTAACGTTTTGCCCTGAATTAAAAAGGCCGAACTATACTTGTGGGTTAATCTCCCGTTCAAAATGTCGTCCAGGTGAGTGTGAACAACAAACCAAGTCAATTTACCAAGCTTATGGGCTATGCAGAATGTTCATTTCTGTCTCACTCATCTTCTTGATGCTGTTTTGATATGTCCAGAGCCGTCCACTCTACTTACAGTGTATGTTATCTTTCACGAATAAAATTTTAGAACTTTCAACCGATTCGCCTGTGACCCTGGTGTTGGGCATTGTGTTCCAGTATGAATGGACCTTAAATGTGATGCATCTTTATGTACAAAATAACTTGCTACTCTACAAACCAGTTGCAGCGAATGACCTCTTAGAAGTTCATTTTTGCTTAGTGGTAGATTTATCAGTAGACGACCCGGGGTGTATTGTATTTTATAGGTTATAATTATCTTCCCTGAGCTGTTTCCAATTATTCGAAAATTGATCTGTATCTGCTAGCCCCTCTGGGTAAAGGATTTTCCTATATCCCATACTTTCTCTAGTGGCTTCTCTCTGAACGATGTCAGATAACACCTACTATTTTTGGGGATAAAAATGACAGACGTGAATGTTCGTTTCCATGTGTTGACAGATTATGGAGGCGAACACAGTGGTTGACACTGACGCTTGACTGTCATACAACCAATCCTGAAAAACAATAAAATAGACTTCAGTGTATAGATGAAAGAAGTGGAAGAGATGGGGCCTAATTGATGAAAGCTTTATACGGTAATCGTCAAGATGCCTGCAACCTGCACACAAACAACTGAGAATTGAGCGGCATCTATAAGACAGGATTCGTGTAGTTTTCATAGCCTTGATTCAATTGTTGCACTCATTTCGCAGACAACCCAGCCAAGCAAAGACAACATTCATGTTACGAGATGCAATCTGTGTTTGAACTCACAGGGGAAAGTTTTGTCTTATCACCATAGTGTGATGGGTGACCAAATCGGAGGCGCGATTATTCCAACGGTCGGTAGAATATCGCAACGCGGCGGTAAGATGTGACTAAAGCCGTAGCACGTGGATTGCGGACAACACGGGCGACCGGACCAGCCATCGCCCAACGAGATTAGACAAACGGACGAGAAGTGATAGGCAAAAACCTATGATAATAAGCGCCAGTCACACATACAAACCAGGCAAAAGTGCGTACGACGTGAGTGGAAACCGCAGCTACACTGTAGACTGGAATTCCGGTTCATAAACGTGAGTGCGAGCGTGGCGTGGGAACGTGCACGTTGAATGATTAAAAATCGTGCTTTATTGAACGACTTTTTGCTACAAGTTCAAAGTATGCCTATTACCGAACACACTGGAGACCGGTGGATGTCCCTCGCCATTTGTTAAAAATACCGCACCCTTCTGTAATCTAGAACGTAATTAATCAGGTTTCCAAAAGGACTGTAATCTTGGGACTTTCGTTCCGACGTGAGTATTGGTGAACAACGATACAGAAATGCTTGTAAAGAATCTGCTACACCGTAGGGTTGTATGTGATGCAGCACACTAGAATCTCACTGATCTCCTCGACTAGAAAGTCATTGTGCTTGTCACATTACATTGTTTATACTAATGTTGATGTATTTACCGTATGAGTGAAACAGAAAAGACGGACACACAACCGATCACTCATTTCAAGAAATGTATACCACAAAGGTCAGATATACGATTAAAATCGCCAATTGTAGGCAATGCTGTTGACATGAAACCTAGCTTCATCCATGACGAAGCATCTTATCCAACTGGGATATAGGATTAAAGTTTCGACGTCTTCTGTGTGAGCTTTCAGCGTAACCAAAACCGTGTTTTGCAGCTTGATCTGGCTTCGGCAATTGGCGCCAATTTCTACCCTGTGTAATCAGAATGTACTAAATGTTACTCTAGAAAACATCACATACTTTGCCTTCTTTCATTGTTCTATGCAAACTGAACCAAACCGGTAAAGCTCAACGTAAGTGTGATTGTACTGCAATTTTTGACTGACCAAGCTTTTCTGTCGGGAATAAAACGTCGCAAACAATCGAGCCTACCGTTTGTTTACAGGTTATTCTGAAGCACTGTGCATCTAGTTTGTTTCTCCACATATGATCTTGTGGCTGACAGGATATGTGACTGAAAACACCAGTAAGGTTTGCGGTTACTCAAACGCAGCGGTATATTTTTTGTCGTTGTTTGGCTGAGTGGCTACGCAGTAAGAACAGCCTATAAAGTGGGAGTGTGTGTGAACAGTTTGGAGCCTGTCCCACGGGTTCCACTTTACTTCCTGTTACAATTCGATCATTTGCGTGCAAAGTGTAGACGCCCTGATTTATAATGTGCAACTTTATAGTGATGCTTTTTTGGTCTATTTCTTATTCTCGCTCCTTTTTTTAACTTGCGCTTTTCTCTTGGTTGTATGACATGTATGTTTGTGGTATTACTGCCCTTAGGAAACGTGGAAAGGTATATGTCATTGTCCTGATGCTCAACCATCGAAATGGATCCGCCGGAAGTCCGTGTAACTTAAACCTATGAACGTTCACTGAGTCGACCCTCTTGGCTTCTCACACTGGACTACGTTCGGCTTCCATTTCTATGGATAATTTTTCCGCTTACCGTGCGATTTGTCAGATTTGCTTATCTCACCTGCATTTTTTACACACAGTTATTTCCCCCCCCTCTTATATGACAGAGCAATTGGGTCGATTTACTGCCGCATGACGAGACTGTATTGTTGGAGTGCGCTACTTGTGTGCACCAGAACAGTTTGATAATCAGTCGGTTAAAGGACGTCAAGGTAATTCAGTAACCCAACTGTTGTATTTTTCTTTGAATTGTCGGTGTTTTGTTTGACCCTTTTTATGATATGCGTTAGCTCGATGTGGAAAGATGATTTACCAAATACTACCGGACTGGATCCGAACAGTTTAGTTTCTTCCAGCTGATTTACATCGGACAGTAGGTCAGATCTGAGGAAGTGGCACATGATCGTGCTAGCTATGAAGGTCACTTTCAACAGTAATGAGTTAGGCCTTTCCAAAGGCAAATAAAACGGTATTTTCGAGGAATTGAATTCTTCTCCGACACCTCCGTTACGAAGATTGGTAGTAGCTGATCTTCTTCGGGTCACCCTGAATAAGAGTCGATGGTCGGCGTTGTCGATGGCTCTAACATCTGGGTGAATGATTTACGTTGGCGGCCAACAGGGGTACGGTTAACGCTTTCGGAATCTCGAATGTGTCCAGGAGTAGGTAAAGCGTTATAGTTCCCTGGTCGTCACGGATTTCTTCTTTGACTCCATGGCGTGGCCGGAGCTGATTACGATGGCGGACCCAAGTGTCCTCGCAACAAAACTTTCATAAAGCACCTTTCCCCGGCGTCTCGTTATCACACCTTCTGCCCACTGGTTGTGATCGGATCGATAATCGCGGGTGTAGACAGGTGATTGAACTGATAACGGGGCGTGTTCGTCTGAATAAAATTTCTTCCGTCCTAACTGCTTCGTCGGAATCATGGAGTTCAGTGTGGTTGGCTGTTTATGACCCATAAGGGCTTTGGTAGGAGATTGATTACGACTCAGCAACTTTTTAGGAGTCGCCCAGTAGACACAGAAATTGCTATAAGATTTTTTTAGACGTCGATTTGAGAAGAGCGCATTTGTGTATGTCGACGAAGCGTTTTGCTTGTCCGTTGGACTGCGGATGATACGGAGGCGACAGAACATGTTCAGTGGCGTTGCGCATACAGAATTCTCCGAACTGACCGGACGTGAATTGGGTACCGTTATCGGACACAATTATTTCTGGGAAGCCATGCTGATTGAACAGTCATCCAAGGGTGCCGATAGTAGCAATCGCTTTTAGTGAAGTCAGTGGTACGATCTCAGGCCATTTAAAAAATTTGTCAACCAAGGTGAGATAAGATATCCAATTTATTGGATTGGCGAAATCGACGTGAATTTTCAGCCTCAATTTGACGATCCATGCTAGGCCAGTAAGCATAGCTGTGGCCGATCGATTTCATTCGGTTGGTGCCTGGGTGGTCCACATGGAACTGGCGGAGAACCAACGGACAAGGACTGCCCGGAAGCACGACACAATCTGCAAACATCAGGCGGCCTCTAACCAAGGAGAGAGACTCACGGCGTTGTTGTAACTGTTGTAGATCTCTGTCAGAGCTTCTTCCAACTGATTTTTTGATTAAAAATATAGGCTCACATCGGACAGTATGTCGGATCCGAGGATGTTGAACCATAACTGCTGTAATCGACCACTGCTCACATCGGTGAGTAATATCTGGTCTGTTACACCATTAAAGAGGCTTTATGGTTTATAATGTACACAGCTGCATACACCTTTTGTGTTGTACCGAAGGGTACACATAATGACCTACTTGCCGCGGAACACCTTTGTCGGCTAGTGTAGTTGTTCTGTAACAGTTGTCTATCCACACGCCAATGAGAATGCAACCGATTGGGTTACACTAGGCCAGTCATGGTAAATACACTAATAATTTTGTCTCGATATCATTCTGATTATGTAAGGCCGGCACAGCTCCAGACTTTTTGTAAGAGCAAGTTTGTAATCAAATATTCACATGATGGTTCAAAAGAAAAATCATTTTTTTTGCAATCAGAATGTCTAGGCGACTTTTCATGGAACTGCTCTCAGCTGTTACAAAACCGTATGTTACATTATTATGTTGATTAAAAGAAACAATCCAAGCTTGCTTTAGATGACAACATTCAAGCAACTTCAAACAAAGAGTCTCAGAGATAAGAATAAAACATCAATGCGGAATCTTACACTCATTTTGTCCGACCAACGAAACTCTATGCCTATTTGGGCTCTTTCTTCAAATTCAAGTCAAATGCTTCAACCCCCTTTTGCAATATGGTCAAATTTTCGGAAGAAAACGGTGATTCACAACACCCCTTCAACCATCACAACGCGCCTGCATGTGTTGCAACACGGGCATGTCAACTTGAGTTCTGTGCTTTCCCAAACTGATAAGTTTAGACCATTTGTTTACTCCTGTTCTGTGCCGATAAAACTGTAGCGCATGCCTGGAGTGTTTTTGGCCGCCAGGTTTAGTCTAATCTTGACTATTCAGGTTCCCACACAATTTTGCTCATTCATTAGCCTCGCCGATTTGTGAGCGTGTCTCCTTTTGCTCACCAACGTTCTCGCAAATAAAAATGATTAAATACTTTGCTTGGTTCATTTCCAGAGCTGTCTGTCTGTGCATCATCTGCAGACGGGCGAAAAAGTGTGTGACCTTGATTTACCGCTGGGCAGTGTTTGTGGTGTCACCGGTCGTAAACGGGATACTATGGTGAGTGTTCGTTGCAACGTTCGAATGGTCTGACTGTCGGCTCGTCGCAAGTGTTCTTTGCAATTTCCCTTTTTCTTCCCCTCTTTTTTAGGCTTTTGTTCGATTCGCTTCCTTCCTAACTCCCGGCCAGATATTCTCCTGTGACCTTACTCAGAAACCGTTAAAGTTGACCGTAAGTTATTGGCGAAACTTACTTTAACTGAATTGAATCTGTGATCGTCGGTTGCCTAAACGGTCAAGTCTCCGTTCAACTTTCCTGTTTTTCTTTCGCGTTTTCGTCCACAGCTTTTTCGAGAATCCCTGTTGAATGGTATTGATCTGTCCAGTTTCATCGTCAAACAAGTATTTTACGAGAGCCGAGACAAAACACGAATACCTATGTTTATAGTTTGCCCTAAAGTGAGTATTTTATTTATGTTCATTTTTTCTAGATTACTAGTTCTTGTCAGTCTTGGTCTCCTCCTATACAAATTGGTCTCTATTCAAACGTTACAGATAGCCAGTGTTGTTTTCGTTACAGGCAACGTTTAGTCCTCAAAGGTGTAGTCTTTAATATAAATAGTTTGTAAGTGCACCAGTTCAGTATGGCTTTGTTCAATAATCTCTTGGGTGGTGTATGGTGCACAACGTCCTTAATGTGTAACCGAAAGTAAATGGAAAAGACGGATTTGCGTGCGGACCCCAAAGGTAGTTCTCAACGTCAGGACGGCCAGAAACGGGAAACTTAACGATAGCAGCTGTCACATTATGGTCATTTCGAGACAGTTGAGGAGGAAAGTGATAGCAGTTTGCCAGGAAACGACACATATCGGTTACACCAAACCGTTTTAAAACAAATGGTATACTGATCGAACCTGAATTAGTGTGACGGTTTGCTTACTTGCCAGTTACTGAAAGGTGACAGCCCGAGAGCCTGACAGCCCTAACAACCAATACCCGTCTCAGGAATCGGAGAGCTCTAGTCGATGGAAATAATGAGCTCACTTCCGTTTGCAATGCGTTGTGGTTGCTGCAGGACTTTTCGTCCGTTAGATGGACGTGACTGGCGTTCCACGTCAAAGAGCATCTACAACAGGAGAGATGCTTATGAAACACATCGTAACGAATCCCCGTGTACCAAAGACCATCCTGATGGATCAGGAACTGTGCTTTGAAATCGAGGAATTTCGAACATGCAAGCGGCACCTAGGAACTAGACGGCACCGTATTCTACGCAGATATATAGACTGATTAAGCACAACTACCGAATCACCAAAGAATGGTCCTCAACCAAGAGAGGCGACTGGCAATTCGCTCTACTACTGGCGTTATTGGCCCACCAAGTGCTTGTTGACGTGAGCACGAAGAAATCTTTCCAGTAAACATATGGTAAAACCCTTTGACTTCCAGTGAATCAAGGCTTTAGAATGTGGCCACAGTGCAATAATTCCGCTTAATTTATTTGCCCAACTGTTAAACGACGTCTGAAAGGGGGTAAACGAAATTTTATTTGATCGTGTAGTGTTTTACATAACTCCAAACCCCTATAATTTAGCCGTTCAAACGAAGAGTCACCAGTCACATTCTGCTTAACCTCCTCGCGTTGTTTGCGTACTGTTTCAACTGCGTTTAATTTATATCACTATTGATCCGACAGTATTTTGTCGAAAACAATTGTTCCTCACGGTTCCCTTCTGTGATTCATTTAGAATTTGCACGAGAGAATATCTAAAAGCTTCGTAGGCAAGCTCAAGAAAGTAATCAGCAACTTGGTGGTTTGGCCATACCAGAATGTTCAATCCAAGAGAAGGTGTGAAGTGTCAGTGTTATCGGAACACAGGTGTCGGTGTCCCGGGCCAAAGAAGGCTTCCACCTAAATGGAAAGGTTGGTGTGTAGTACTTCCCGAGCGGTGCCCGGCATACACAACCGAGCTGAGTACTGGAACAAAACGAGCTCATGCTAGCGAATTATGAAAGTGGCATGTCATACTAGGAGACTAACCAGAAAAACCTCATTGAATCAGATGCCAACATTGCGTCGATTGGAGAGAATTTGTCAACAGGTGGCAAGAAACCAAGGGGCTTCAGAATGCGTAGAATGTTTGTGTAATTCATAGCAGTGGTAGTAATATGGCGCGGAACTAAAAGAACGGTTCGCGTGCGGAAACCAAATGCAGTTCTCAACGCCATGAAGACAAGAAACTGACAGCGTCTATTAGACACGTGTATATGAGCTGTAAGATAGGTGACAACACAGAGACTGATGTGATACTAAAAACACCTAATTGGAAGACATATTAGCCACGCAAAACTGTTGTTGTTTATTTCCACATACCTTGGATAAATGTCTGGCATTGAAAAACTTCACATCCAAACGTCGATTACGGTCACAGCAGTATGTTCATCGCGATGCCTCCAGGTTAGTCGCATCATCGATGGTACCACGACAAACTGATTGGATGGTTGTTTCTATGGGCGCACGTCATCACATCGAACAACAAACTGGGATGACAGTTCATCAACGTCTTTGAGATGTGGAAACGAACCTTTTGATTCCCTTAAACTTCACACGCATTCTTGTTATTTTCCTGCTGATGCTTTGGGACGTGACATCTGTATTAAGTGAATTACAACTGTCGTTAGACGCATGCTGCAAAATCAACAACTCTGTCAAACTACTTATTACTGCAGTTCTTTTTTACTTGGTGACCTATTTTGTGTAACTGATGCACATTCTAGATGGAATGTACCGTTTTTTTTCGCGACTTAACCCCTTCAACACCCGCCTTTTCGATGTGCAAGGTTCCCACAACGACCACCATCATAACACTCTACGGTTGTTCACTTCACTACCACCTTTGTCAAATCTGAGGATCATAGCTACATTTCAGGTCATTTTGGACCGTGTGTGAACAAAAGGTGCAGTAGTCACCTCTAGGTTGGATGTTCATAATCGTGTTAGTGACACCGGACACTTCAGTGAGGTTACTTTCATTTCCTGTTTACTTTGGCTTTACGCTCTTCATGCCGTTTAATGTGACCCGGTGCTGTTATCAACAGGGGTATGGAACTTAATATGATATTCATCGTTCTATTATTGATTCGTTACCCCCTATTTGTGCTGCACGTAATTATTCGTAGTAAGGTTCGCGATTGTTAGCGGGATAGATTCCGGTTAAGTTATAACACTGTTACTTTACTTGCTAACCGGTTATGCCAGGCCGTACTGGCCAAAAGCACGTGACATGACCTGCAGCAGAAGGACAATGAGGCATGTAGCCGACTGCCTCATGACCAATTAATCACAGATGCTGAGTTCTAAAGGAACTTGTATGCTATCAAGATACTGGCTTCCGGATCAAAAGGGAGACTCTTTATTCACGTTAGTGTGTGCGCGGTGCTCCTAATGATTGGATCTTTCAGCGATTTTGTAGGTTTGCCTATTCACTTCTCATTAAACTGAAGACGGTGAAGATGGCTAAAACAATGAAACCACTTGAGAGGAAGAAACTTCAGCAGATGAGGGCATTTCATTTGTAGGTACACCTTAGCTCGCGAACAGTCGGATATAGTTTGCACTGAAATATCAACGTGTTGCAGTGGGTTTCTGATCTACATGATGGTTTGATTTTCTATTCAGGGGAAACCGCCACTGAGCAGTTGACACTCGTTGACGAGGTAATGCAACAATGAGACCTTTGGGATGTACCACATCAGAGGTAATCACAATTCTTACTCTCTTTGGAACGGGCGTTTTTTCTTGTTCCCTGTGGATCGTCATTGTAGTGGAACGCTGCAATGAGGGTTCGCGCGGTTTGAAGTGTTTTGAAAAGTGCAGTGGTTTTCAAACTATTGAAATGTTTTGGAAAACTGAAGAGTATTTCGTGTTGATGAAAATATCTTGTTCTATTTTCATTTTTGTAATTGTTGAACCCTTTGGAAAGGTGCACTCGTTTTTTGTTCACCAAACAGGAATCATCATTTGTTTCTCTCCTTCAGTTATCCCATTAAAACTTGATTTGAGTGACCGAATGCGCCAAATTATGTTAAGCATTTCCACACTACTAGCTTTTCTTCTTGAACAGACAATTGTTGAAAGTGACTTTGATGCCGTTAATATAATCGCTGTGGAAACTTAAATGGAAAGAGCTTTATTGTTGGACGGCCTGTTCACCGGGCAGTACCTAACGTTGACGATTTTACCGGGAGACTGCTTCCACGTACCCAATACCAGAAACAAATATCATGAGAAGACAGAAACAGTGGGTCACGTAAAGGAATTGTAAAATTAACAGCTTGCCACTATTGATTCGACTTAGCTATGGCCGATGATCAGCTAACTCTTCATAATTGCTGAGTGCCGAACTGTCCACTCATATACGGCAACCCCGACAACGACAGCGGTTTGGAATATGGTTCTTATTGCGATGATACCGCGAGTCAGTGTGAGGTCGGACGTAGGACTCCTCGGTCGTGACTAGGGCCCGTTAAAATACACCCACAAGTAAGACTACGTTTCAAGCTTACTAATAATAGCTGTTTTGATTCTGCTCCATCCACTACGTTTTTAAAAGCTTTTCCATTTTTGGTGGATCCTTGTTAAACATTCTATGCACGATACCAGACTACGTACTGAAGGTTTCTTCGGGGTCCACGGACGGATGGAGTATCGGTGCAAACCACTGTGGTCATTGTCGATGGTTTACTCAGAAGCTTTCTTCGGTAATTCTTTTTAGGTTTTAGTCTCTTGACTGTCAGTCCAGTTATAAAATGATCCGCCCCCATGAAGAGCCAGCGGTATTCGAAAACTTTACAGTGGATTGTGCACAACCATTAGCCTTGATTTGTGACAGCTTGACGAAGTTGTGCGACTAAGATTCACATACCCTGGTTGTAAGTATTGCGTGATTTCTAACCTCTCGGATGATTAAACGCGCGTGGTGATTTGCCACCTTGTTTGATTTACCACTGTCTTCCAGATTATTCATTCCAACTTCATCAGTTCGCTTGTTCTAATCGCCTGTGCCTTATACATACCGTCAGGTTCATCCTGGATCGGATCCTTAAATTTGAAAACACTGGATCTACCATGAACTTTAAATAAAGCTGGGGAGTGAACAGTTAATGACGATGCTATTTGTGGTTAAGTTTTACACTGTATGTGCCACTGTCACCGACGCCACTCACTCTTTATTGATGCCACAATCGATTGGTCTAAGGTATGGGGTGTACAAATAGTGAATTAGCGAAAAACACAGACATCTGCCATTAGGTTGATCACTTTACTTTGCATTCGTTTACCGAATTGGGGCCCTAGTAACTCATAGTTTATGGTCGGAATATTTATGGGAGTTAGTGACTAATTAGTTTCACTAATGTGTGCGTCGTTTCCGATTGAGTTATCTGTTTACTAAGAGCACCTTACGAACCGCTGGAAAACATTTGTTTTTATGCTTATTCTCTTATTCTGGTTCATAGCCGGATTGCAGAGTGTATGAATTTAGGTATTGGGGTTTTCACTGATTTGGTCTCGGCTTTTTAATCTATAAATTATGCAGGTAAACATGATTATCAGTCATATTGACGTACTCCTCTCACTGCAGATGAATTTCCAACGCTCCCATTCAGCCTATTTTATTTCACGTCACAATTGGTTATAATAAAGCAACGTTGGCCTCCGTTGTTCACACCCTGCAGACGTAGTTTATGCAGCATAAAGCATCACCTTTTGAACCTACTGCTCATTTCGAGCGTTAACGCCGTTTAGTAGTTACTCTTGATAGAGTAATGCTAGCATGAATTCAACTATGCATTTGTAGTACATCATATGATCAGGTAGATTTTGGTTCGTGCTACTTTCTCTCTGTGGGTTTTCTTCATTTGTTTCAAAGTTTACTCTGGTCTCCGTTTCTGTCGTTCTTTGTACAGAGCCTGGTTCTTGATGGTTCGCGACCATGTCAACTGTACGGCTACGGTGGATTCGACATCGCCATTACCCCGTCTTTCAGCATAAATCAGCTTTTACTTCTTCTGCATTTTGGTGGCATCGTGGCCATCGCAAATATTCGTGGAGGCGGGTACGTTCACATTCGCTTTGCCCGATCGTCCATTACTTTTAATTCATAATCAGAATCAATTCGCCTATACATTACTTCTGTGTCACTGTTTCACTGTGTTAGGCAAGACAACTGTTAATGTCATCTTTCAGTAATCTTTTGTGTATAGAGACAGATTCCGCATGTGGCAACCTCTTTACGAATGCCGCAGTTGAATGCCTTACGCTTAACTGTAGTAAGTAAATGTAAAACAGCATGAACAGTTCCTAATGGATGAGTGGTAACCACGTCTACAACTGACCACACGGTTGTGCGTTCAAACTCAGCTTCGGCTTAGGTTTGAACAACTTAGTTCCGTTCAATCCAGATGTGATGTATGTGGCACGGTAGTAGACACCTTGTGTTTATAAAGGATGAAAATTGTCACTCCCTCCCCCGTACTCAGGAGAACCGCAGTGCAAAGCCTTATCACAGGATTTTAGTATGGTCTTGCTGTAGTTGATTTTTCATATACCACCATACCGACACTTACCACTTGTGCGGAACATTGTTGTATTTCCAATTTGTGCTTTGATACGAGCAAACGGTTGTCAGTATGAATGGATGGATCAGCCGAGCTCGTTAGATCTGATTAAAACCGAGCCTGGAATCTGTCACGGTTGTTGAGCAGATTCGAAAACTGAGTATGAGTGCTGTCGTATACCTCGTCTATTCCTCAGTCACCACCTTGTAGATATCTTCATGAATAGTTGTGGTCCAGTGATAAACTTGCTAAAATGTGATATTACGCTCTTAAGACAGTCTGATGCTTTTCTTAAACAATTCAGTCTAACAACTTGCTTTGCCCTCCTGTAAATCACCAATGCGATGATGAGTGAAAAGTTGTGGAATTTAGACAACCCACGGACTGCTCAGGCTTGTGTCTAGTTATCGAAAACTACTGAGATTATCCATTTCTTCGTTGTCCTCAACGAGAACACTGCCCATCTTTGATCACGAGGTAAAACTAGCCAGCGCTGTGTTTGACAGTAAGGTGGTATGTTTTAAACTGTTGCCTTGTGGTACAGGCTTTTGAGCCAAAAGCTTTGGTTGAGGGCCCTTGTCGCTGTCCTGTTTGGGCGTCCTGGCAGTATCCGATGCTCACAAAAACGATTATACAAAATAAATCATACTGCATCGGCCGTCGCGCAGGATAAACCGGGCCGCCCTATCTGCTGCACATGAAAGGGTGGATAGGCGAAAATATGCTACTGTCAATCACTCACCTTCATACTGTCCCCTCAATATTAATCTCCGAGCCGATAATGCTGATTCAAGTTTCAGTAACCCGAAGAGCAACCTGAAACAGGCCTGGGGACGGAAGACGCTCTGTGTTGGAGCATAGAATGTACGCACGCTGCTGGATCGATGCAGCTCCAGCGGACGGCCAGAACGGCGCACTGCACTGATCGCGATGGAACTGCGTCGCTATGGCATCGACGTAGCAGCCTTGAGCGAGACAAGGCTAACGGACCAAGGCAAGTTACGGGAAGCAGGTGCCGGGTACATCTACTGGATAGGTTACCTGACAGACGGTGCTCGGGAGCATGGTGTCTTTTGCATCAACACTTTGATGATGGGCGAACCGCACGGCATCAGCCCTCGAATGCTGTCTATGCGCCTGCGACTCGGTCGAGGTAAGTGTGCTATATTTGTTAATGTTTATGGTCCAACTATGTCACACTGATGATACAAAGTACCAGTTCTATGATCAACTGTCCGCCACAATCCGATCGGTGCCGATGACTGATCGACTGTTTGTCTTGAGTGACTTGAACGCTCCAGTCGGGCGCGATTCGGTAGCTTGGCCGGGAATCCTCGGACCCTACGGCATTGGTTAAGTGAACGAGAACGGTGATCGTCTGCTCCGCCTGTGTGCTACTCACGAGCTGGCTATCACGAACACCCGATTCCAGCTGGATGCGAGCGACATCAGGACATGGACCCATTCACGAAGCGGCCATCACCACTTGCTTAACTGTGTGATTGTGCGACATTCGTGAAGTGCGTATCACGCGAGTGTTGCGCGGCGCTGAATGTATCACCGATCATAGACTGGTCAGGACTAAATTATTTATCCATGTACGCTGGTCTGTTTATTGTAGATCTTCCGGACAACGGCAGAAGTTGGATATCAAACGACTGGAAAACTACGAGACGAAGACTTGTTTTCAGTGTGCAGTTGCCGCTCGTCTGCACGTCGTTCCTGTATCCACTACCCTTGAGGGTATATGGCAGTTCATCAAGGAACGGATCACGACGACAGTCACCGAGACGATTGGTATCAAACGCCAGAAACGTCCAGACTGGTTCGACGACAACAACGCGGTTATCGCCGAACTTGTACGAGAGAAGAATACCGCGTTTGTTGCCTCCACAGTGGACCCGGGCAATGAAGCGAAGAAGGCGATGCTCCGAAGTATCCACCGTCAACTGGCCGAGTGTTTTCGCGGATTCAAGGACAACTGGTGGATGGAGCAGGGTGAGTGGATTCAGGGCTTCGCAGATCGTCGACAACATAAGGAGTTCTACGATTCGCTCAAAGCGATCTCCGGTCCATCTATTCAGTCCACTAAAGCACTGGTAGATGTAGACACCGGTTGTTCGTACACCCAACCAGTGGACATCATGAAGGTCTGGCGCAAACACTTTGGTAGCCTACTAAATCGTCTTGCTACCACTGATTGGGTAACCGTGAACAGCCTGCCGCAATAGGCCATCAAGCCTTCACTTGTTCTAGCTCCTGATTTACTCGAATTACAGAGAGCGATTGGTCAACTTCGCAATGGTAAGGCTGCAGGTGAAGATGGATTCCCGGGCGAAATCCTGAAGAATGATGGGCCAGCGATGGAACGTGCACTGCTCCAGCTGGTTCACTCCATCTGGGAGCAGGAGGTGATGCCACAGAATTTCACGGATGCTGTGATAGTACCTTTGTTTAAAGGCAAGGGTAGCAAGCAATGCCCCGACAGTTATCGGGACATCAGTCTGCTGAGCTGCACAGGCAAGGTGCTTGCCAGAATCATTTTGAACCGGCTGAATACGGATGTCTTAAAGGCTAATGTTCCTGAGGATCAATGCGGATTCCGGGCGAATCGGAGTACGATCGACCTGGTGTTCGCTGTTCGACAGCTTCAGGAGAAGTGCCGGGAACGCAACCAGCCCCTGTATGCCCTCTTTGTCGACTTCACTAAGGCGTTCGATTCCGTGAACCGCGAGGCGCTGTGGACGGTGCTTGGTAAGTTTGGATGTCCAGGTAAGTTTGTCAATTTGATTAGATTGTTGCATTTGGGCATGAGGGCGAAGGTGCAATCGTGTGGATCGACCTCTGATGATTTTGACATTGTCACTGGCGTGAAGCAAGGTTGTGTCCTGGCTCCATCCCTATTTAGCTTATATTTGACTGCCATGCTAACAGTTGCTTTTCAGGATTCTGGGGAGGACGGCGTTGAGGTAGAGTACCGGACGGATGGGCGCCTGCTTAATATTCGACGCTTCGGCGCTCCAACCAGGTTACATACTTCACTGGTGCGCATGCTTCTGTTCGCAGATGACAGCGCGTTGTTCGCACATAGCGAAGACGAACTACAGCGATTGGCCACAGCTTTCGCGACCGCGGCATCCAAGTTTGGACTGGATATCAACACAGGTAAGACATTTTCTTTCTTTCAGCCCTCTCCGGGCGGAGGTGCTGTCTGTGCACCTTCACCCCAAATTCGCATCAGTGGAGATGTTGTCGGCAGTTGCACAAATTTCTGCTACTTGGGCAGCAATCTGTCCACCGATCTGTCGGTGGACCGCGAGTTGAGAGTTCGTGTGGCAAAGGCTAGTACTGTTTTTAGACGTCTTGAAAGACGTGTTTGGAAGAACCACAGCCTGAAGCCGAGCACTAAGCTCTTTGTCTACCGCCCAATGGTGCTGTCTATACTGCCGTACGGCAGTGAAACGTGGATATTGTATCAGCGGAACGTGCGCTATCTGAGCCACTTTCATTTGCAATGTCTAGGACGCATCTTGGGTATTCGGTGGTTGGACATGGTTCCGAACATTAAGGTAGTGCGGCGAGCGAACATGAACGAGATGGAAGCCTTGCTGATGTTGAACCAGCTTCGTTGGTTGAGTCGTTTGACAACTAATGCGCTCCTCTTTTCAGTAACTTGGGTGTCTGCGATCTCCACTTTCAAGTTCAGACAGACGTTTCAACCAGCGCTTTTCAAACTGACGCATCAGTAATCCTTATCCTTTTATCAGTGGAGATTTGGGCTGCGGACTACGTTTTAATGTGGTAATCATGTTGACTCCTACCCCATTGCTTATCGGCGACATAATTGTTTTCCTGTCAACTGGTCCCCTCGCTCTACTGCGACGGGTTTCGCTTTCTTATCTGGTGATTGCAGGCTACCGATCGCAGAGAAAGCCGATGATTTAAAAGTGCAAAATAACAATACTTCGAGTTCCTTCCTCGTTTCACTGATTAAGCATTAAAGTTTCCCTGCTATAACAATTAGCAGTCCCCCAGAGCTAATGGACACTGTTTGCTTGAAGAATGTTTGCCTTACTAAGTCGAATAGTGTAATATGTCAACTCCGCTGGTAAAGTTGGTAGCTGGGTAGCTGTGTTATGTTCGTATGGTCAATCTGATATAACTTGATGAAGTAACCATATAATTACGGGCGTCTTGTCTGTGTTCTTTCCTTTGTTTTTTTAAACATCTTTTCCAACATTCGTTTGTAATGCTGCTGGTGTGTTATTTCTGTTTCAGCGAATATGGTAAACCTTGGCACGACGCCGGACGTCGTGCAAATAAACAGAATTGTTTTGATGACTTCCAGACCGCGGCAGAATATTTGATCGCCAATGGCTACACCTGCCGTGACAAGTGAGCGCAATTTCTGTGCCCGCATTACTTTTCGTTTAGTTCTCTTCTCTACTATTTTGTTGTGTGGTGAATAAAATGTTTCGGTGGTTGTGTTGACTCTTTTTTTCAGAAGAATCCCTGTAACTTATGTAGATTAAGTGGCGGCAGAACTACTGGACATTCACAGATATCTGTGTCGGCTGCCGCTTACCTCTTCCGTTCCACTATGGGTAGGACACTTGGAACCTCACAGTTATTCTTCTCTTATGTAACACCCTAACTGCTATCGAAAATGGGGACAAATACGCTTTACTTAATTGTCGCATATGGATTGTGTTGAGCCCGTTGATTGATAAGACTGAGCTGTATGGGATACTTGTAACGTGGAGTTACGAGTTTGGGTCGTTCCTGTTCTCCGCTTTATTGTTTCCTGGTGGACCCCCCTTTGACTAACGCTATTGTGTCAATTGGTTTTGTTACAAACGTGGTGTCAGCAGGGTCAGTCATGACACCTAGCGTTGCTGTTACGTCTGATTCGCTTTTAAGTGTCTAATCTAAACTGTGTATATGGCTCGTTTTACTGTGCAGATTGATCCCCTCATTAGTCTGTGCGTGACCTTGTTTGAAATCTTCTGGGTTAGCTTAAACAACATCTCACAATATGCCACTACTGTATGAAGTACACGAATGCATGAGTTACCACATATTGTCCGGTACGACGCTTTTTATGATACATTTGTTTATTCTCTAGGGTTGAATTTGGCTTGGTGCACACTGGGCACATGTTGAGTTCTACTGCTATCCTTGCCCCTGCATCGTATGTGCATCTAGAATTTGGTCTGTTTGAAGTGTCCCACACTGTCAGATATCTACACTATTCCGTTCCATTTTTCCACTGTATTCAAACCTCAAGAGGATGAAGCTTGGGGTAGCGGCAGTTCATATTGAACCGAACTAAATATTCACTCATACACAAGCAATTTGTTTTTTTCGTGTGTGTTATTTCTTTCTTGGCACAGATTGTGCACACGACCCTTGTTGCATATGGGTCATTCATCCAAGCCCCATTTCGCTTTACTCAATATGATTCCAGTGATGTTAGCATACTGACAGTGAAGGAATAAACTCCATTGTCGATTAGCATATGAAAGACGAAGTGCTGGGTTACAGCTTCATCAATAAACGTTAGTTGAATAGGCATGCGTGGTTCAAGATTGGTCTGTTCTCTATCGGCGTGTCCATTTCCACAATGCAAGTTGACATCCATCCAGTCTGTGTAGGTGATCTCATCTGGTCGACTGGACTGAGTGAGTTACCTTTTTTGGATCACGCTGTCAGTGGTTTGAACTACACAGACTTACTACAAAGGTATATTCTACCAATAGTAGCCGTCCAGACGGCCGAATGTTTCCAGTTGATAATGCCTGACTAACTAGTAAAGTCCTGTGCGGAAGTTAAAATCGTCTTATATCGAAAATACCACTCTTTTTTACCACGGATTCGTAACGATCACATTGTTCATTTTTGTCTATCTCTGTAAAGCCCTAATTACAGTGTCTAGTCTAGCGGAGAGCTTACAAACATGGTCGACTCTCAGACAGGGCATACAACACAAGTCACCTGGTTGATCGATAGCGCGAAAAGAATTCACGTATTTAAACAAACAGTGAGCTAAGAGCGCAAGCCTTTTTTTTCAGTTATGTCGGGCACAGGTCGGCTAGCCGATGATTCATCCTGATCAGTGCGAGGTGAGCACTGAAAACCACTCTGTTCATTTTTTGACCAAAAATGCGTGAGCAGAAAAGTGTGTGTGTGTGTGTTATACGTCGGTTACATTTTGCTTTTATCCCTTAAATTGTCCATTGAAGTGCAGTCTGAATGTGCACGTTACTGTGCTTGCTGGCACCAGTCGTACGAAATGAATGTGACAATCAGATAGTTTAAACAGGGACGACTTGCTAGTATGAGAGATAAGTTGCCGTTTTTTGGTCAGTTGGGTATTGTACCTAGTCTGACACTACTCACGTACATCTTGAACTAATTAATCGGGTCGATTTTAAGAAGTGTTTTTTTCTCAGTCATTAGTTCCGAGTGGCTTTTTGCGCTCTGTTCGACTCCTTAATCGCGTCGTCGGTTGTCTGATAGATTACTGTCGACTTTTGTTCTCTTGACTCCCCTTGACTTGTTGTCATATGGTAGAATGTGCGTGTGTATATGCATTTGAATTGTTTCTTCTGAGTCCGTAACGTGGTGAAAGCAAAACATTAACAATCCGTAGCACATATCTTCTTGTATTATCATATGCGTCTGACTGATATGGTGCCTGTTGCCAGTTCGATTCTTTTCGTCCCTCTTATCCTCTTTGCTCACAACGTCCTGATAATTTTACCACTTCCCTGTTTCCTTTGTGCCCACATGCTTTTTTCAGATTGTACATTAGCGGAGGCAGCAACGGTGGTCTGCTGGTTTGTGCATGTGCCAACCAACGCCCTGATTTATTCGGTGCTGTAATTGCCCATGTGCCTGTATGTGATTTGTTACGTTTTCACCGGTTCACTATCGGCCACGCTTGGATCAGTGATTATGGCAATCCAGAGAACGAGGAAGATTTCAAAGTGCTGATTCGGTAATGTCCCATTTCAGACCATTTCGGCCTTCATTTTTCAGCGTTTGATTCTTAACTGTTTTCTTGTGTAGTTCGTTTATACGATGTCCTGAACTCTTTGTTCCTCTCTCCGCTTAGTCTACTTTGGTAGGGAGCCTTATCCCTTAATGGTAATCAATGGGGTCTTGAGATACAGCCAGGTAATGGACACAAACTTCCTCGATCAACTTAGGGCCTATGTGAATCTGTACTGAAATTGTTCCCTTTGTCAAATTTTGGAGCAGCGTCATGTATACCGCCAGCTAACAATTGCCATAGTTCTTGACTATAAAGGTGCGTTCGATTCGGTGGATCGATCTACACTTTTAGAGTCGCTTAAACGCAGGGGTGTACCGACCAAGTATGTGAACATACTTTCAGCGCTTTACTCCCATACATCGGCTCAGGTTAGCGTTTACGGTGAGCTGTCTGATAGTTTCAGCACCATGAGCGGCGTACGTCAAGGCTGTCCCCTTTCACCATTTTTGTTTAATTTCGTCATGGACGAAATAATGGAGGACTGTTTGCGTCGTTCAAGTGACGCCGATGTGGACCTCCTACCTGGTGAAAGACTGACTGATCTTGATTATGCTGACGATAAGGTGTTGCTGTTTGACAACTTTCAAGCGGCACAAGCAACGCTGAACGCAATTTCGCGTTCTGCTAAGTACTTCGGAATGCGCTTTGCAGCCTCGAAATGCAAAGTGCTTCTGCAAGATTGCTGTGATTACGTAGATTTAATATTAGATAATGAAGTCATGGAAGTTGTTGACCGATTTGCATACCTGGGAAGCTGCATCAGCGACAGTGGCGGAGGTGTACGGAACTAAATAGAGGTGCGTATTTCTAAGGCTAGGGCAGTGTTTAGTAGTCTGAGGCACTTACGGCGACAGAAAGGTATCTCTCTGAAGCTTAAGGGCCGCATATATCAGACAGCAGTGAGAGCTATATTACTTTGCGGTGTTTGACCACCAATGTCTTCGTTCAATCGCTCGTATCGGGTGGCACCAGCGAGTAAGCAACGAAGAGGTTAGGAAGCGGGTGTTTGGCACTGATTGTCAAACGAGTTCTTTTATTCAATCACTTCATTTGCACAGACTTAGATGGTTAGGCCATGTACTAAGGATGCCAGCTAATCGCTTGCCACACCGAGCACTGTTTGCCGACGCTTCGACCGATTGACGTAAGGTGCTAGGTGAACAGATGATGACCTGGCGTAGACAAATGAAATCGTTCGCGAAGGGGTTGGGCACTGTAGATCGGGTTAGTCTCCCGGGCTGGAGCCCTCGCGACTCACAGAGTCGATGGCTTGAAACTTTAGGTGAGATGTCGGCTAACCGAGCTCAGTAACGTGAATGTTGTCGTTGTTTGTCCGAGTTGTGTATGAAGTGAGTGTACTTAATGACGCGGGGCAGTGAAAGCCGTGAGGAAGCTGTTTTGCTGAGGACGCTTTACTTTCACTTACAGTTCGGTTGTTTGTTTGCAAGGTGTAGGCGCCTTGATGTTGTATGTTTGAATGTAGACGTAGCTATTTTTAGTAACTAGGTCCCCTTTCTTTTCTTCTCTCTTCCTATACAGGGTTTGCTTTTTATTCTTTTTCATGGTTGTGTGGCAGTTAAGCATCACTTTGAACCACGGATGTATTGCTGTCTATAATGATCATGATGATGACTGAAATCACTATTTCACATACCCACTGATCCGCCCTCTAATTGATTGAAAAGGATGCGCAGTAGATTGCATTAACTAATACAATCTTGATTTGATAACTTATGGCACGAATACATCACGGCGAAGGACAACTTGCCGCCTGAATTATTGCACGTGGTCTGCCACTTTGATTTATTTTTAACTAATCATTAATTACGTCACACCGAATGCAAATTGACGAGCCAGTCTATGAATTTTAGTTTCACATTTAATTGTTACTCTACTCATATATTTATAGTAGTATATGTTTATCCCCGAATTTAACGCGAGCCGTTGGTTTGTGTTATTTACCCTTATTCTCAACTGCTCGATGCGCCAACATCTATTTGATTTTCATAAACTCTAAGCCGGCCGTACATAATTGAACTGTATCCGACCTTATTACTTATATTCCGTTTCTTGCCACAATGTACCATATTTGTTTATTTGAATGACAGTAACGTACTACCTAACTTACCGCCCGAATTAATTGGACGATTTATCACGTGCTTCTGCTGCATGAGTTTGTAAACCTGGTCCTGACTGTTCATTTAAAATGTTTATTGTTGTGTGTGTAGAACCCCGCTGGACATTTATATATTTGTTTGCACATAATATTTCGTCCTCATCCTTGAGAATAATAATCGCACTCTGCGCGTTATCATTTCTGCCGGATTAGTGTCCCTATATTTCTCCAATCATTGTTCGCACGCTGCCTCATTATTAACATCAAACCAACATTTTGAAGGTTGGTTTTAGTTTGTTAAACCAACCTCTTAAGTTTCATCATTCATCTGAGACAAAAATTTTATCAGCATCTGCTAAGTTTGATCTAACTGCCTCTCCTATGGATGTAAAATCCGTGATCGTCGTCTTTCATAAACATGTTACCAATTTGAACGCCTATCCGTGGCTGTTTTCATCTGGACTCAACTGTCCACTAATGATGAAAGGTTGCCACTTGTGGAACAGAAGGTGATCATCGTATGCAGGGTGTCGTTTACTGGGCTACGAAATCGTGAAAACCAAAACAGGTCTGAGAAGCACTAAATAATCTCAATTTATTGGAAAAACTGCACCTATTTTATAAAGCAGCAATAGTGCTTGCGATTGCTAATGGGCCACGAGTGTTTTGGTTTTTGATCAACCGATTTGTCACCACGCTTCGCGACCTTACCTCGAACAACTTGGTCGTTTAAATCCGAAGCGTATTTAAACAATTTGTTTTAATTTCCAGTCCTTACAAGCAAATTCGATTATGCAGCTGATCGTTGTTTTTGATTGGTTGGAGCCGATTGGCTAAACTTTCTTCGGTAAAAAAACCGCCCCAGTGCAATCTCACTACACATGGTCGTTTCTTTTTCTGTGTAAAAACGACCAAGTGACGTTACTAACACACGTTCACTAAAATGCAGTGACCGTGTGGACAGGGACCTTTCTGTTCCTTGTACCAAAAAACTAGTCTTGTCAGTATGATTCGACCGTCCTGACATGTTGATAACCGTTTAAAACCATTTGCAAGTTTGTCAGTCATACGTAGACGATTAGTGACATCCGCTTCCAAAGTAGCGTGTCACAGTGGCCAAAATCAAAGGACATTTTCGCATAACTGCCACCGCAAGTGGCTTAGGACTCTGCTCATACACACGCCGCATCTAATGTGAACCCAAAAGACCAGGAGCAGGAAGCGTGCGCATGGAAGCCGTTTTGACCTGGCCGTTCAGCGCTAGTTTGCCAGATGGTGTGCAAATAAATTCCTCAACTTTCAGGAACAAAATATGGAGAGACTGCACTAGTAAGGCCTGAGCTTGAATGAAGGATACTGAAAACATAAGTCAAGGAGTAGATTAATTAAAAGGAGTGTGTAGTGCACTCTGGCTAGGATTGGAAAGGAAAACAAAGATTTAAATTTGGACCGAGAACCAAACAAACCTTCAACATACGATGCACCAACAAAGCTAAATGAATGGGAAGGTAGCAGACCCCCTTGACCGAAGTTTGTAAAAATAAAAGCAAGTGATTTAGCACACGACGAGGATGCTGGTTGATGTAACCAAAAGATATATGATATACTTTCGGAGAGATCTGTGAACAGATTACTGTTCAAGTACCAGGAGTTTGGACAGCTATTCACATTGTCTCCATTGACGCGGTTTTAAAGTTGAGAGACCAAAAATTGATGCTTGCGTGGTGATTATTTTTTTGTAAAATTTTCCCTATTCTCTTAACTTTGAAAAACTGGCGTAAAACATCCATCACATCTACGCTTATTCTACAGCTATTCTCCTTTGCACAATATCAAACCACCAGCAGACCCTAAAGTGCAATATCCGGCACTGCTCATTCTCACAGCAGACCACGACGACCGTGTTGTACCTTTGCATTCATTCAAATTCATTAGCACTCTTCAGGCCACTGTGGGCGGTCCGAACCAGACCAAACCGCTGTTGGCTCGTATCGAGACAAAAGCAGGCCACGGCGCTGGCAAACCTACTTCCAAATTGGTCAGTTGATCAGTACAGTGGACTATTTTTTTGGTTCTAATCTGTGATTGAAGTATGTCGCGATTGTTTCTCACTCTATGTACACCTATGTTAGGTTAGTACATTCTTCAGGTACACACTATGAACGACATGATTGATTCCTTTTCCATCCCTTTCATTTATTGCAGGCATGACAACTCTTAACGAAAATTGAATATAAAAACAGAAGTCGAAATCAATAGCTGTACTATTTATTGCGTGGTGAATTTGGTTGCACTCTACTAGGTGTATATATCACAGTGTTGGTGTTTCTAACAGCAATTAATCAATGTACCCTTACTGCCATACGCCATTTTTCATTGCATTAACTAATTAATTATGTGTGTGTGTGTGTGTGTTAGACCACCTGTATGGCAGTTGCACAACCGAATAACCGGGCGTGTTCAGGTTTAAGCTGAGGCTGTTGTGAAATGAGTTGTAGCAACTGATGTTGAGCAACTGGTGCAACGTAAACAGTCGGCATCTTCAATCGGATATCACTTGTTGACGTGTGATCATCGAGTCTTGCGGTCAGTGCTTCCAAAGCCATAGTCGTTTCAAAGCGTAACCGACAATAGACTGCAGCCTCAGTTCGCTGAGGCTAATGCTATCCCCGGATGACAACCACCCCTCTGTCATCAGAAAGATATGGTCGTCCGTCTGAAACTACATTGCTAAATGACCTGGTCTTGTATTTTACTTTCACTAAATCTCTTGACGCCTGCTTTATAAACACCAACACTATAGTACGTACTTAGTGAGATACAACAAAATCCGTCAGACAGTACGCTATTTCTAACTTCCGAAAAATTATTTATTTCTTTTTGAAATGGCCCGATTATGAAAAATGTGAACTTCAGTCAGATTTGAACCGGTGATAAGAAACGCACATCCTTATGCAACTTGTGCTCGGCTGTCTCAGCTACGAGGCCACGCCAGAAGCTCAGAAATATCACAGGTGATACAGTAAGATGGATGGGTCACTGATTTTGAATGTGCTGCTTCCGAGCACTCGACGTGGCCTCGTAGCCGGGCTAGTTAAGAGCATGCAGTTGTTGCAACTGATCCCATTCCAGTCGAAATCCACCGTATCTTCTAACCTATCCAACTTACCACACTATTTTTAACTATGGTATTGTGTGGTGCCATGGCATATATAAACTCTAGAATACTGAGAATATCTTCTTGGACATGGATTATCATACACCATACAAATACTTGACGCGGCGTACAGTACCGTCCGTGTACTTCTACTATGTAGTGTGAGAACCTGTGTATAGCTGTATGCCGTAATCCTTGCGTAGTAGGAGTAGTTGGTTTCATTTCGGTCTTCGAGTTTGCATTACAAATAATGAGTTGTGGTTTTTTTCATCTCGTTAGTATATATGAATACAGTTCATCTCGAATTACCAGTTTGTACTGACTACGATCACAAGGGCTGGAAATGGTGTTTGTAGTGCTTCTTGATACTCACCCACAAACCGATAGTGCATGACCGGTTTCGTCGAGGTGAAAACAAACCATAACCCAACTGCATACAAACTCCGTCACAAGCGATGCTTACTGAACTGGTGACCGAACGGATAAGAGCATTTTCCCGTAACGCGAAAGACAGCTGATTCGACCCTACATTCAGACTCTTTCTGCCTGATGCGTCCAAACACGAATGAAACCGGTCGCGGAGTGCCGGATTGAGGGTGAGCATTAAGGAACGTTACAAATACATTCTGAAGAGTTGTTCCACGTGAAGTGTAGTTCATAGCTCCTCAATTCGGCGACTATCTTCCGATGTGCACAAAATTGGTCGTTATAAGGGAGTGGGTAGCACAGATAGGGGCATCGCCAGTCATACCCACATCCCAGCTGCGTACAGCTGTCTGTAGTGTAGTATATCGTAAAAGAAACAACCAGTCTACTACAACTTGTGTTATCACTTTATTGTATTCTTATCACACAATAACCAGGTGTTACTTGTCTAAGTATCGTTTTATTTCATTATGCCATCAAACCATCTTAGTATACTCCCCAAAGTACCTTTGTCCTCATTTGTTGAAACTTCCTCCTCCTCTTTGGCTTTGCTTTTCCAGTATTTAAGTGACAGTAAATAAACAGGTGATCACACCTGCTACAGCAAATATATTAACTTGACTGTGGAATAATCCTTTTGCTTTGAACATTTCACTGGTGTATTGCTTCCTAATTCCAAACTGAGGTACCTGATATTTACCTTTCGCTAATCTTTTGACAGTCAGTTAGGTGTGCGCGTGTCTTGTTGACCTCTCGAATGAACAGTTTTGTTTTCTCGTTTGGCATCAAGTAGTCCCGGCTAGTTTGGCTTATCGTGATTTGTTTGTAAAAGAAATGTGGAGCGTTGTTGTTCTGTCGGACTCGACTTCATTGTGAACCTTGAATTCCGTTACGCAGACTTATTGGGTATTGGTCCAGCCACAATATGCGAACGGTACAACAAGTCATGCTATATACGGTCCCCTTATTGTGTTGGTCAAATACATTAGGGTCACAACAGGTCGTTATTCTCGTCTGATCGTGATTCGAAGCCTTTCGGGGGTGTGGCTCGATGAAATATCTTGTGTACATGAATCGTTAATATGTAATCACTCAAAAAAGATGATTGCCATCCTTTTTGTTTACACAAAGTTTCGTATAAACTGAATTAAGAATATGAGCCGTAGTTTTCACGAAATTAACGCAATAACAAAACTGGAGGGAAATGTCGTTGCAGTGGTGAACGTTGTATTGGAGTTACGCACTTGAATAACAGTGGTCGCAGTGTTCATAGAAATAATCTGCCTTTACCGTATCTTTTGCCAATGAAAATTATCAGTATGCGCATCACTGTTGACAAAGCAGCTTGATATTACTCTCCATGTAACAAATAGATACATTTGAGCTTACACAGTCTACTGTACAGAAACTTACAATTCCAACGATCACTTCTTGATATAACACATACAACTCAAAATGACCATCAGCTCATAAAGATAAATTGTTCCAACGAGCTCTGTTCTCAGCTTCTGATCGTTTTCAGTCCAGCATTTTCCTATTGGTCTATTAGATTGCGAAAGTGTTATGTATTGATAGTTTCATTCATCTACGAGTTGTGCCATAACTCGCCGGATATGCTTGTCTGGATGAAAGTTTCGACTGGGCTGTGGGTAGTATAATAGAAATGTCTTTTTGTCTTAGGTTCACAGAGACCTGTATCAGGATGCACTTTGGCAGAGCTCTCCAAACATTTCGATGACCATAAAGGCGAGGCCTCAAATTCTTTCAGAGTTCTCACATCGATTTGCCATCGTTTGACAGACGCTTATCATCAAAGCAGCTTCCAGTGGATATTGTGTCATGCAGTGTAGTCGTACTAGTGGAATATATGATCTTTTGCGGTTGAAAACTAATATCACGTTGGTTTGAGAACACACATCACATGGGAGAGGGTTTATTTGGGTTAGGAACTAAATCGGTTTACAGGAAGAACTACTTAGTGAATGATGAATGTATACAAAACTTTGGTCAGTACCTTGATACATCACACAGATAATTTTTGCCATTGGTTAGGGAGGAGAGTTGATTGCCAGTCTCTTCCACCAGTTTATTTGCTTTGAGGCCAAGTAGAACAGCTTTTTCTAGTTCAGTTACTCGGTTTCATTCTTCTTTTTTTGTTATCATCGCTGTTTTTTATCAGTTACGCTTTTGCACATTTTCCAGATCGAACTACTCGAGAGCTGATGTTGAGCCTTTTTCAAATGCATTAAGACACTGTATACATCATGTCAGTCTAGTTTTCAATCCAGTTGC
This sequence comes from Paragonimus heterotremus, assembly GCA_013368495.1. NCBI lineage: Eukaryota > Metazoa > Platyhelminthes > Trematoda > Plagiorchiida > Troglotrematidae > Paragonimus > Paragonimus heterotremus. The sequence goes on along the minus strand of LUCH01002712.1, from coordinate 27,936 downwards.
CATGCCTGTCATCCAGTATACCAATTCATATTTGAGTGATGAGTGTTCATTCTTATCATTATCACGTTCTGATGCTCATTTAAAGATACGCCATTTATCCACATCAGTCGGCTATTTACTTGTACTAGTGTTATATCTAATAAAAGCCTTGAACATCCATTTATCAAGTGGTACAATACCTTCTGGGCATGTGTGTGTGTGCCATTTGTTATATAACAGGCAGTTTCGTTGTGAGTAGTGTACTACTCACAGACGACATTCAGAAACAAGAGGGCAAGCTCCCAACGCCAGGAAGACGACGGACAAGAAGAGACTATCAGAATAGTGTGTACGCGCTATAGAAGAAGTTCCTCTAGGGCGAATGACAACGTACTGTCACCCAGGGAATGTGAATGCATATCTGCCGTGCAAATGACACGTTTGTGGTCCACTTTTTAATTCCTACCCAAGATGAACCGGTATCCTACGGGGTCCGTAAGGTCTAAATGTTCTGGATGTTGGTATTTCATATGCAGTGCAGTTGCAGAATCTGTACGGATCATCGTCGTTCGTAAATACTTCCGTATATTTCTCGACCGTGGACTGGAGCAAGGGGGTAGTGCAAATGAGGGTTTTGGCTGTGCGCACTTCGTTGACCCTATCCTGTCGCTGTCCTGTGAGTGTCAGGGAGCCGTACCTGGTTGGCAAACTTTTGAGCTTCAAGTCAATCACAGCATCTGTTGCAGCAAGGAAATCGGCTCCAAGAATCGTTTTCCTAGTTTCTGGGGACACACTGAAACGATGTTT
>LUCH01002712.1:0-25876 GCA_013368495.1 Paragonimus heterotremus | reverse complement strand
CATTTGTGGTGTGTAAAAACGGGCTTTGAAAACAATTCATATATTTCCATTTCATCGGCACTGAGGGAGAACTGAGAAAAAATGTATATATGAGTTCGTTGCGCAAGCCGGACACTATGTGCCATTTATTTCAGGTGTAGTATCTAGTTCATGAATAAGAAAATTATTCTTCTTGCTGTCGATTACATTTGTTCGAAACCGTCTGATGAGATGGTGATTGGGTGAAGTAACAGACACTTGTTTTCTATGTTCCATAATTCCATCACTCACGCATAACGGATATATATATATATATATATATATATATATGAACTGATTACTTGAGTGAGATTATGCAAATGAGTAATTTATAGAATGTGGTTGAATGGTGTGGACCATAGTTATTAAGTGGAAACATCAGCCATTTGTTTAAAACATACGTACATTAAGTGATGCAGAATATTTGACCAAAACACTGCACACGGTCAACTTCTCTTATCACCTCATCTGATTCACTTAGTTTATAGGGTTTGCTCACGACGTATCAAAAGTGGTATCCTGACCGCTGCTGAAGTCATCACTGCTCTTCTGAGCTCTTCCGTTTTGTGCCGTTAACAGCAGTTTGTGACAATACTGGACCTGTCGTAGTCGACCGTTATCACCCGGAGTGGATCTGATTCGGTAGTCACACAATGCAGTAAATGCCCCATCCTGTTTGTCTTATGTAGTTGTGGTTAATGTTTTCTTAACAAGTTCATGTTTATGCTGTCCAGTGGCACTCTTCTATCAGCTTATCTGTCTAATGTTGCGTCAGCAACCACTTCGTATACATTTGTGGTGCTTCCAACCCGATAGTGGAATACCTGGAACAAATATTTTTGTTTGCTTGTCTTCTGTGGATTGGCCTTCTTCATCCGACCTCCATTTTCAGACAGAGGCGGTCAGATGACCCGGACTTGACAACAAGTGGGCATGCCTCTCATAGCGAGCTTCAATTTTACATATGGGCCGACTGAATATCTACGCACTCAGAGTGGGTGTTGTTATTTCTCCTTACTTTCAGCACCGATAGTTTACATGATGTGTTCTAGCCATCGCTACCGACTTAGCACAATTCTGTCGTGCTCGGCATGCTGGCTTTCAAAAACCAACATGTTGTCGATCATCTGGATTGTGAATGCGAACTAATGAGTCACAATTTTTTCGCAGGACGTTAGATAAGAGCGTACACTTGTAGTTATTCAACGGTCAACAGTTTACCAATCGCCTACTTTAAGGTGGTGCAGACTCAGACCATCTGGAAGGAGTGGACTGACCTTTTTGGTTCATACTGTCGATCGTTCAGTCTGCAGAAACGTATACTACTAACGTTGCCCATCCAAACAATTGTGTACTTCAATGTATTGGTTTGTTAATCGCCCGATACAGAACTGTACGAGAGTTGGAGCTTCTTACAACGAAAACACTGATGACGAGTTCACATTATATGCGTTTGCCCAATGGTACTTGAGATATAGTTCCCACTCAGACTGGCCGATGATCACGTGTGAGTATCGGTTAATCGGAGAGTGAATGATGTTCACTGGGAGTCATCTAGGCGGTCGATCGTTGAGGGCGGATGCATGTGCGCCAGAATTCAATCACTTGGGAGCGCGAAGTATGCCTTTTTCATGTTAGGTCTAAATCGGTTAGCCGATGCTAACTGACCTTGATCATTTGTTTTTGTCTGCAGGTCTGTTTGGTAATTTATGGATTGGTATCGGTATTTTGTACACAAAGAGTACTACAAATTTGCTGATACTCAGACGTTGACAGTTAACATTGTTTTTGTGCTTCGGCCGTATTATCATATGCTTTATCCGGTCTTGCATAAACACTTTCGTTCCCAAGTTTGTGGCCTCTAACATCATGAACTCATAGATCTTTTTACTGATTGTTGCAACTTGTGTCATTTTTCCAACACAGATTGAAGAGATCGCGGATGTGTATGCCTTTCTGCAAGTCAGTCTTCAACTTCAGTGGCGGGATTGAACCTTATCTACTTCACTGTCCATTTGACTGTCCCTCAGCTGTTTCTTTTATTTTCAGCTGACACAAAGTTTGTTGGTTTGACACCATTTGAAATATATGCGCAATTATGTTTTCAGCTTGCCCTAAGCTTAGTTCTTCTCTGGATTTCTTTCCAAATGCTACATAAGAAAATAACATAGAGGTAATACAGGTCTGGGTAGACGTGCTCACCAGTCTTGAGTTCTCGTTCTGTTAGAGTCATTGGAAATCTGGTACTGTTTGTGTTATTCTCTGTTGCTCCCAGTGTTGTACGACGGGCAGTTTCGTTGTGAGTAGTATACTACTCACGAGTAGTATATTACCCACAGGCAGAATTCAGGAACAAAAGAGCAAGCTCCGAACGCCTGGAAGATGATGGACAAGAATAAACTATTGGAATAGTGTATACGCACTATGGCAGAGGTTTCACCAAAGGGAATGACAACGCCCTACCACTCGATGTATGTGAATGCATGTCTGACGTGCAGATGAGTGTACATGTTTGGGTTTTGTTTTTTGACATGAACTATGCAGGAGTTTGCTCAATAAACGAATTCGCTGGCCAAGCGTCTTTTGCGGTCACAACACCAGCAGTGTGATTTTTCCTTGGCTATGATGGCTAGACTCTAATTTGTGTGGCCAATAATGCAACAGTAGCCGTTGAAGGTCGTTACCGAATTGAAATGTATGTGGTAGTCGGTTGAGATTTACTGTACAGTGATTTCCCTTCATAACGATTCCTGTCCCTCATATGGTGCTGTTGCAAGTTGTGCAGAACTCGTGATATTTAGTTATTATTTGTTTCAACCTCTACAGCAGCTTGAAAAGAATCTTAATCGTGGTATCACCGGCTGTAGTTAACAGGACGATCGAGCAGTGTAAGCATTACCTACGGACAAATCTGGCTTAACGTTTACATGTGATAATTCTATCTTGTCCAATGTGAGGCCAATGACACACTGGACAACACGGTTGCCTAATGAAAGCGTGACCGGAGTTTTAGTCGGGACTTTGGCAAGAACATACAAAACTGACGAATTATGAAAAGAATGAAACCCGGAAAGAGACTGGCTGGAAGTATATGTGAATGCGGAAACTTCGTTCGGTTGTGAGTAACGTTTTTTTTCTCGATAGATTCGTCGTTATCCTTAAGATAGGTGCATACCTGTGATCTTCATGCACCGGACATCAGCAAGCTCTTATCCAGTTCATGTTCAATCGTTTCCGAAGTACTGGCTATGGCCTGGATTAAGGTGTGAGAAGACGGGCCGGTCATGCTATACTGTCTGATCCTGGGTAGAAATTGGAATGCGGACAACAGCAGACTATCAGCCGCATTCTATTCATTGAGAGTACTGAACGTGATCGCCGATAAATGGATGTGGTAGGGAGATCTGTGGCTTCGCCACCTCGTTACACTAGTGCCTCGTATGCATGACCATTTTCGGTACTGGTAACGAAATTAGTCAGGGTTGAATGTAAGATTGTTCTGTTAGGGATGAACACTCAGCGAAATATATGGTTGTTTGCCTAAAGACTAATCACACAAGCACAGAAGCTTTCAAAGCTATTCACGTACATTGATCAACTTGACCTTATAATCTAGGTTTTTGGTACAATCCTTAAAGGTACATCAGTATCCAGCTCATTGATTCGAACGGAAGCCAGGGAGATACAACAGGTTCATAGCATGCAATGATTGACCCTCTGAATTTCTGTGCTCAGAGCTGGCAGTTCTTGACGAATCCACATGGTATGATTGGTCGACTGGTTCCATCTAGTAATGCAGAACTTTTTACATCCGTTCAGTCGTTTCATAACACGTAGTTTATCTCTCTGGTACATAACTCAATGAACGGCTGTGCCATTTCCATGTTTCCGAGAATGGCACATCCTTATTGCCTCAACTATGCTGACACATTCCTACTGTGTACGTCGTTTGGTAGATTTCACTGTTTGTATACACTCCATCATTTTACTGGTGGTACTCTTTGCATCGAAGATTGGGAAAGTCAAATAACTTAATCCTGTTGAGAAAGAGGGTGCTTTTTACATCTTGGTAGTTCATTTTGCAGTGGAAATGAAGCGGTTTTTATTGGAGTTGAATGTGGATCCGCCTCTGGGGGTCTTCAAACGCTAGTGTGATTTGGTCGTATTATTGAAAGGAGATGCTTGATAACAAGACATTAAAACAGATATTTGGTTTTGTCAGTTTGATTTGTTTGTCGACTATTTCTTCTGTCTGCTGACAAGTTGAATTAGAACCCGACGCTTTGGTCCGATAGTGAGCCTTATGAAGTGTTCCCGTGGTTGCTGTTCCATTTAGGGTGGTCTTCAGTAAACAAAATTTAGTTAAGAATAGTGTCCTCATCATTGTTATCCCCTCGGAAAGGGATCGCCACGAAAGGTGTATATTAGGCACTGTAACCTGAAGAGCGGAATGAGCCAACCAAACTTCGGTGCGCTGATAGGTTGTCTGAAACGCGCGGACCGTAGCGCACCCAAAGCAGCTAACCGTAATTTTGTTTCGTTGGTTTTGCCAACTTCATCTAACCTCAAGTTAGTTTGTTTGCAGAGTCAACCTACATCCATCGATCTCTTCGTGTCTGCACTGGTATACTGCCCTCTCATCGGGCCGACGCGGTGTGTGCTTGCTCTAAGGCTTTCTCAAATGCCCAGATCAACTACACATGTTGATCGCGGATGCACAATTGTGTCAACGTGTGCAAAACTCATGGTCTTTTATTCATTATATCATGTATAAGTTGAACGTAGGATTCAGTTTTAGTGGTCGTCAACAACCCGAAAATACTATTTGCCCTTTGTCTCATTGGTTCAACCTCGAAAGCGGCGTCTGTCGCTTCTCTATGAACATTTCGGTAAACAGAAGTCTAGCGGGTGCATGTGCTTCTGGATTATGAAGCTATTAAAATAATCGGAGAGTATATAACATCAAGTTGAACCTAGTCGACTGGTTTCAAGTAGTACTGAAAATATTAAACAGAACGTTTTAACGGTTGTCCAAAATCGACTACAAATACAAATCTAGATTGTTTAAATTTCTGTTGATACAATCTTTTAACGTGCGCAAAACGGTCGAGAATCTTGGGCGACAGCCATTTGAATTTCAGTGGGTACTAACATAATCGAACGTATCCAGAAGAAAGGATGTTCACAAATTGTTCCGTGAAGAGAACAGGTCACAACAATCGCTGTGAGTTATCCCTAGTGAGAGGAGACAGCCTAAGTTCACACGATGTATTCGGTAGAATTTCGGTGCATCATTGCAAAGTCGCATCTACTAATACAAATATTCAGCGACCCATATTGACAACTCGGAGGGTCAATCAAGTTGTCAAATAATCGAAAATATTTCGAAATGGGTCCAACGCCACTTGCACGATCAATGTGGAGTCGGCAGTCAGCCCAATCGATTGCACAACATCTGAATGCAATTCATCGAGCCAACGCTATCGAGACCTTCTGGATCGCTTACGCAGCGATATTTGGTGGTTGTGTTTTCAATAGACCCTGTTTGTCGAGAGACTGCACTTTATCCTCTGCAATTATAGTGAATTGACTGTTAATCTGCATCTTTCAGCGTAGAGAGTTTCGACTGGTGCAATGCAGGTATTTTTTTTGATCATATTATTTCATTGCTGGATTGGTTAGTGAACAATTTAGTCTTGCTGTATGGACTATGCTAACTGCAGTATGCACTTACAACGATGTAGCGAAATATTACCACATCCACTGAGTGATTCTGTGGTATTTGTCTTCTATCGTTAAGTTTGTAAATGGAGTATTATTTTAAAGTACTTTAAGAGAATAGTATTCGTTACTGAGTATAGAAAGTACGTATCTTCCCTTGGATGCTCATCGGCAGTGGAATCCAAGAGTAATGGTTTGGTGCAGTTTGCACTTACACGAGGTTCCAGGGCCATACTTTTTTGACAGACCCTCATCAAAATGAGCATAACTGGTGTATTGGTATATTGTACGGTGAAATTGGTAAGCATTTGTGTATTTTCAACACCATGAAATTTTCGTACGTAATCTTAAATTGGTAACAGAATGCATCAACGAATATTACCAGCAACGGTTGATGGGCTTGTGGGAGCTCATTAAGTGGCCATCTGAGTTGTCCAATAGGACAATGATAGATCACTCTTTATGGGATTGTATCGAATCGAGGTTGTGTACCGCGAAACCAATGATAACTGAAGTTATCAGAGAATGAATCCAAATTGACTGACATGTCTACTCAACAGAAACAATTCGCAGTGCTCAAAGAAATTGTGAAAAAGTCGTTTTAACATTTTGACCAAAACCGTAAGTGACAGTTGTTTTACGTAATCCTTTTGTAAATGTTTATCTACTTCGGTTCGTTGATCTATCTAATCTCAGGTTATTCATCACAGTTGATATGCAGCGCGGATGTGTGCTGGAATGCAAGCATAAGTCGTTGATGGAGTTAGTTGCAAGATACTGAACTATTAAAATGGATACAAGCTGTGTAGATGAGTTCGAGTTATCGATTGGCAACGGAAGCACATCTTATTTTTAATGTCGACGCATGCTCGCGTCAACCATAATTCTGCAGTCGGTAATACCACTTTTAACTCCTTATTTTCGGCGTCGACTTACCAGCAGAGAAGTGATTGATAGAATGTGAGTCAGTAAGAATAGGGCAAGTTTATCGGCATAAAATAACGGACATACATCCTTTGGAAGATAACGAACAACTAAGTTGAACACTTTGGGGTTGATAAAGGTCCCCGAAACCGGATCTTACTTCTAGTTATCGGCTTGCGTAGTGAATTACCCGTACGTGAGGATCATGCATATTGACACATCTATTCACCAGCCATCAACGAACCAACTTCATGCGTGATAGTTCTGGGCGTCCGAGAACACCTCATAGCAAGTGTGCTTGCCCAAACTCCTGCATACCTCCACGAAGTCAACCCGACGATACCGCGCATTGGGCGGACGCTTCACACTGAGTCTGATAAGTCTCTCTCTGTTTGACCGAGCCAACAACTTGACAAAGTAATGTGACTGCGATTACGGTCTTGCGTGACGGGACTAACTTGGGCTACATTGTTCGGTGTATACTCCGTAACGGATCAGAGCACGAAGTGTTAATACATCCCCCAAGCAGTGACTTGGGTAATCTGCCTTTGCTGTTCCCATATTTGAAACCAGCGATAATATCCTACTTCAGTGTACATTCCCGTTTTTAATGAGCATAACTGAATGTGTGAAGGTTCATCAAGTAATCAGGCGATTATGCGAGGCATTGGTGACAGAAAGCTGCGACCTCTAATGTCTGTTTATACGGATTTCCTGGGGACTAGACCGACCCTGCGAGCTGGAAAGTCTGCTTGTGTTTGACTGTCTAGAGTTTCCAGGCGGATGAATCGGAAGAGGAGAACCCACCCAATAGCCTTTTGGATCACCCGATTTATCACGTATATCTTCCTTTTTGGAAAACCACTTGATGTAAAATGTTTACAGTCAGTGAGTGCAATCAATACAGAATTTGGATTGAACTTGAATTGCTGTTGCCTGCGCACAAATTTTACTTTTACTTAAAGGGTGTTGGAACGGTCGGTTGCATTCTGCGGTTTTCTTAGGGCGCGCACTTGTAAACGCCCGTCTACCTCTGTGCGGTTGACGGAAATTATATAGGAGGCAGAATGTAAGTAATTGTTTAGCTGATGTGTAAATATGGCACTTAATGAAGAAACGAGCAACGCAGACAAGTAATTGGGTTGTGTACAAATGGGTTGATAATCGACACAGCAGTTGGTTGTTAATTAGATTGTGTAAAAGTCGGATGACAATCTTGAGGCAGATACTTTGTACTGTATGCGCTAACCTTAAATTTGAAATGTATATTTTTAAGGTGGTCAGTGGATAAACGATTAAACCAACCAAAATGGTAGCGAACATCAAACTGCCGAAAAGACCCAGTAACAAGCGGTTACTGCGGCATATTCGGGAACGTTTTGTGGTAACCTCGACATGGTGGTTAATGGGTTCCATTACGTCCGAGCATTCAAATTCCTAGAAGCAGATAGTGTCCGATTAATATAAGACGCCACACTCTCTTTCTCTTGAAAATATCATAGATGACTTCAGAGCTAAATTTTGTTATTTATAACGCTGTATTTTGCGTGTCTTCATTTGTAATAAGACGCCTATCACCTTTTTAATGCATCACGAGTTTTTTGTAAAGTCGGATTCAAAATCTGTCCGGAAACGAATACATGTTATCCTTCGACTTAACGCGTTAAACTCATAAACCTTACCTTTGTAGCCATATTCCGGGATACAGGATTTCGTGCCAATTTCTACTGTATTAAATCTATTAGTCATAATATGCCTGCTTACAGACGAATGAGGATGAATTGTGATGGTTGAGTCATGCAGAACGCGAAAGAGTAGAAAGTTAGTATCTTGTGCTTATCACTTTTTACAACAGCGCAATCATTTGAGTTTAGTGTTTTGAAATGAGCCACCTAACCTGTCCACTTTTACGCAAAGATTGAGATCCAATGTAAATGGCGTTCAGCCTACGACATTTTCCACACTTCTTTTGTCGTGATAAATAAAATTAGAGCAATATGAATTTGTTAGTGTATTGTAGCAGTTACTCACCTGTAGTAACAGGTGTGATGATCAACAAATTTCAAGGAGTCTCAATGTTTATGTAACCGATGAGCAAGTTAGACCCGACGGAAACTACTTGATCTGGCATCTGTCCACCCACGGAGAGACGGATTTGTCCACGGCCTGGCACCATTCTGTTCAGTTCCTCTGACCAGACGGATAAGTGTTCCGATGGCCATAACGTGAACTCCAACCGTCTATGCTCACCAACTTTGAGCGCGATACGTTGAAAACCGACCAGGCGAATGTGGTCACTAACAAAACGCGAATTAGTCCAAACAGATTCATCTTGCATCCACTGTATGTAGCACTGTTTTGTTAATGAAGAAGGAGGAGATTTATTAACCTGCTACGTTATACACAATGTCCAAATTGTAAGTGGATTATTGAAACATGATTAAAAATGTACATAAGCGTTTTAATACGAGCGAGTCACCTACCAATAATCAAACATTGTTCAATATATTACTTCTGGACAATAAGCAGAATGGATGTGAGAGAATATACTGTGCGTTGAAACAGTCCATAGAAGAGCAGCTAGCAAACACTAATGTAAAGTCGTTCTAGTGGTTGATAACCTTGTAAGAAAAGAACTGTTGCCTAAGAAACGTCCGAGGTCAAAGCTTGTAGAGCTTTTCTGACCCCAGTCTTGCACTAAAAAAGTTATGCAAGGATTAAGTCACTGCGCAGTCTTCGGAACCCTAGCGGATGGAAATTAAGGATCTCAAGACGAGAAACGCCGCAAGCCAGTGACCATTTTGGCGACTGCTCGCTGGACACGTTCAATGGCGAGTATATCCCTCTCTAAGCCGTGTATACAAATTGATTAACATACTCAAGCAGTGGTCCTATATAGACCACATGCGTTTGAAAGCATGTCTGTCTATACAGGAAAAGGCTCTTTTTTTCGTCACATGAGTTCCAAATCCTTTTTTAGCGGCCATTTGGTGATAATAAGGGAAAGATAAGCCAGACGACAGCCAAATCTCTGTCTTTCTTCAGATCGACCTTCGCGACATCCATTACACTCTGTGCACGGTGTATTGCGAACAGGCTCCTGGAGTCCCTTCGAGCGACATATGTGCACACTTGTCGTCTAGAGGGAGACCTTAGTCGTCCGACCAGCACTTAATACGATCAGGGACAATCTGCAATGCCTTGGGATCACAAGCATTCCATATTTTTGTCATCAGCATCAAGGACAGCGTTGCTAGAAATGAGGCCGGGAAGGTCATTGATATACTTCGGAAACAACAGTAGACCAAGTACGGATCTTTGCAGAACTCCAGCGGAGATTGGGGTCCGGTGTTCCTTGTAAAAGTTCTGTCACCAAGATGAGATGTAATCCAGTGGAGTACCTCTCCTTGGATGCTACAAGCTTGTAGTTTATGTACACGAAGACCTTATGGGACACGGTCAAAGGCTTTGGGAAAATCTAAGAATATAACATCGAAGATGTGACCATTATCTTTGGTCCCTGTTAGGTTGTCCATGATGAATAGCATATTGGTTATACATGACCGGTCGGGAAGAAAGCCACGCTGAGTAGATGAGAAAAGATTATTTGAGAAGATATGCTTAAGGATGGCTCTTTTTAATAGGCGCTCCATTACCTTGCATGGGATGCTGGTGAGGTTGATCGACCAATGACTAGCAGGAGAGCGCCTATTGCCCGCCTTAAATATAGGTGTGATAGTGGCCTCTTTCCGTGCCTTCGGATGAGCGTTTAAACAAATTATGGAAGGGCAGCTTCCTTGAGGATCCGAGGATGGATCACGTCCGGCCCCACCACACTATAAGAATGAGTCTTAAATAAGTGATCTTGAACATCGAGCGCAGAGAAATCAGCTGTCAGGAGTGGGTAATGGATGTTTCTTCACGGGAGGATTGGATGCCAGTTTGGTGGAACCACAACGTAGACTGCTGAATAATATTCTCTGAACACAGTGGCAACCACTTGGGGGTTAGTGAAAGTTTCTTTGTCAGGAAGCCGGACATGAAATGCTGAGGGCTTACTTCTCTGGCGGTGCATGTACTTAAATAGAAAGTTCTTATTCTCGCGGGCTACTGTTAAGATTTTTGTCTGTACCTGTTTGGTATGTTGACGGATTTCCCGTTTGTACCTGTTTCGTACAGAGCAAAAGGCTTCTAGATCCTATAACTTACCCGAACGTACTTAAAGAAGGCAACGTGTGTTCCGCGGAAGCGGTAAGCGAGAGGAGGACTTCCATAGTTTGCGAGGAACAAGTGCCTCACAAGTTTTGTGAATGGCAGCCTTAAAAGAATGATAGTTTGAGTTCAGACACGAGGCTGAATGTACTTAAGAAGCGTCTTCGTGCATTGAAGTTTACTTTATGGAAATTTCTGAATGAAGTCTTTGTTACAGCTTTTCGGAACCAGTAACGGTTAGAACCAAAAATTAGTGCAGTGAAGATGAACGATCGTATTATACTACTCATACCGTGGCTATTCAGTAGTAGGTGCAGAGCATATATTTTGACATCGTACAAGCCACAGGAAAAACGCAGGAAGGAACATCAGAGTGCAGCATCACCCATAATGGTCCCTGCTATTTAAAGGAACTGAGCATTGAAGTCTGTGGCAGCCGAGGTGGTCTGGGACCGAATACCGCATGCAAATGAGTGGTTTTGTGTCTGGTTTTGTTTAAACCCCTAACCTATGTGTTGCGTTGTCGGATAAATAACCCTTGTGCTATCCTCGTTCTTGGATCACAACACTGGTAGCAGGCGGTCACTATACTCTGGTGGTGGTTTGATGACCACTCTCTTTTCCAGGGAAGTTTTTTTTAGGATGACCAGATCAACTAGGGGATGTTTTCCTGAAAGATGTCTTATAAGTTTTTCGACAAGCTGTGTCCAGACTTTCTCATGCATCAACGTTGCCAAGGATTTCAAAATTCCTCAGTCAGAATCCTCATGAGAAGCAGCTATATAGTTGAGTTTGGGTGCATTAAAATCACCCACATTAAGAAGATGGGAGAAACGCTGTGTAGACGACAGACGGCCTAGGGCGACAAGAGTGGTCTCGTCGTCGGATGCGCTGCACGATGGCGAACGATAAACAACACCAACAAGGAGTGTGTTACGAATGCGAAACTAAAGTTTGAGCCAGAGTGCGTCACACGTCTCTGGATAGGTAAATTCCCCTATGATAATCTGTACTGGGAGTTTCTGGCTTAGAAAGACACCACAGCCTCCCATGCGTCCTCGAGAGAAATCTGTTCGGTATAGTTTGTACCCAGGATCATGCGGTCCATTGTCTTTGATATCTGCGGAAAGCCAAGTCTCTGTAAAAGCAAGAATGTGATGGCTAGTTTCGTGGACCACCAGTTTGATTTCTGGTAGTTTGTTTAAGAGGCCAAGACTGTTGGTATACATGCACTTGACGGCTACTTCTTCATTTGGCCGGATACAAAAAGAAACGATCACGAAGGATAAGAGTTAAAAGGCAACAAGTATCAATCAGTCGGAATTCAGGTCAAAGTTTCAACTTTTCCCATATAATAGTAGATGTCCATCAGACTCTACGAGCATCAGTGCCCAACGCCACACGCTGAGAAACTTAGGTGCTGACGACATCATCTCGTTCGATATATATATATATATATATATATATATATACATGGCTTCTTAGTTTTGTTGGTAGAGCGTTTGTCGCTTTCAGATATGCTATTTTTGTCGCTGGATGGCATGCAGCAGAAGATCAGCGTTTCCGCAATTGGGTCCCGTCTAAGTTACAATATCTGTCGGAATACTGATAAATAACGATGATGATACGTTTGTAGTCTAAGTGGCAAGTTCGGCGAACAGCTAAATATCCAAACAATCACCTCATCGCTATTCCCAACAATTCAAATTCAGTGTACTTTTCAAAATGTGCTGGTTGAAGTATCCACCTCAGTGCCAAAGTTACAATCAACTAAGTGCTGCTCGGCTTATATCAGCCAAATATCCATCTATCCTTCAGTAAAGAAAACACCGCTTAGTAAGTTTAATGTAGGTCAGCTTGGCTAAGGTGTCGTAATCATAAAGTTTCTATTATAGCTAAGTGGGCAGTTGCTGTCCTGTAGCCCACGAGTCACTCAACAACAAAAAACATTCGGCCGATTGTTTAGATATGAATTTTCAGGCAAGTTTTGTGTGTAGATGATGGTGTAATGGTCTGTATGTTCGTCTTACAGACAAACATAAAGTTAGGTAGTATTGAATGATTTTAGCTTGTGAGCGGAATTCGAGCCTGTTACTGCTTTTCGAAATAGCCCTGTCGAAACACTTATCTGAATGTGGAGGTTGTCATCAAACATGAGTGACGTTCAGCTTCTACGTCTGACTTTTATTACATCCAATTTGTTAACCACTCAGAAAATTCGTTCATTGTTTCACTTTGAGTTAATCACTGCAAAAGAGCAAATCAATTCTTGTCCTAACCCTGGCTGTGTTGATGGAATTTCGCTTGTTCGTCGATCAATAGGATGTCTATATTCCAATATGAAGTGGTTATTGACTAACTTCTGTGATGTTAGCTGACGGTAAACTCGGTCGATAGAAAAGATATATCGTCCTATGTTTAGAAGAAGGGTGTTGTAGTCCCATTCGGATGCAGTCAACAGTAAGCCTTACAGGCTGTAACAGCGGTAGAGAGAACACTTGAGTCTGGAGAAGTACAATCTATATATTGTCCCATTTATAAGCGGCAGCGTCATTTTTATTTGCGTGGACGAATGAGTCATTGGTCGGTGAAGGCGCGACCAGCCAGAATGCAATTTGAGTCTCGGCACGAGTTTGAGGTACACAGGTGGCCTTAACGCCTATACAGCAGAGTATGGCCGATTAGTAGATAAAACCCACTTTGAGTTTCATACAAGTTGACCTCTTTGCAAGCAGAAGCTTGCGGAACCTTATAAGACTCATTTGTGATCTCCGACGCTGTTTGACAAGGTTGTCTCCCGAGCATTGTTCTGGAGGTCATTCTGCAGAAAGTACTGGGAAGTAACTCTCCTGATGGCCTTTCGGATGACAAATTGCTGTTTGGCTATGCCGATGACCACTTTAATATGTGATGACTCACATACGTATCAAAGCGTTTCACAAGGTTCAGCAACACGAATTTGTTAATATGGAACAAGGATAACTCCCCGAATGTGGTGGTTCAAAGTTGACAGTGACATCCGATTGCTCCACCATTAACAGTGGCATGACAAACCTGGTGTATACTTGTACTTATCTTGGCAACTGGTAGTGACGTACGTCTAATTGAAGCGACTAACAGTAACAGTTCACCGACCAGACTATCTTCCCTCGGCACACGTCAAAAGTAATGAGAAAAATAGGTGAACCTTTCGACGGAATGGAGGGTATGCTCTGTATTCATAGGTTGTATGCTTTCATATAGTTTTGGAACTTGGCATACTCTAGCGGAAGATGTTCTGTGATAATCCGTTTTTGCCACTCGCTGCTTGCTTGTGGTTGTTGTTTTTGTACCGTGGAATAACCGTGTGTAACTAGAGTGTCAGGCATCATCTCTTCCGGACTAGTAGAATGACTGTCTCAATATGTAACGTTATCTACCTCGTTTGATCACGCTGAACTGGATGCGTGTTTGCAATGTCACTCATCGCTTGACTCACAGATTCTTATTTTCAGATCCCGTAACTGGTAGAGTAGAGCAGCTTGGCAGACAGACAATGAATTGACAATGACATCCGAAACAACCGACATATATATTAGCTGCTATTATCACAACGCTCCACAGAAAGCTCCGTAAAAGAGTTACTAAGCTCACAACTATCGAAATGTGTTTTACCTGTACGACTTCTTCACATGCTACCCTGCCGCGGTTGATTACGGTTGCATAGATTACAACCGGTTGATTGGGAAAGATCGGACCGGATGGTTTGACCAAATCAGAGTAGACAAATCCGGAACTGCCCTCTCGATCTGTATTGTACGTCAGACCATATCCGAATGGGAACAACACTGGGATGAGGCACGTGTTTTGCCCTTTGTGGCAATCCGTTGGCAAATACCGATACGTCTGGTTGGTCATTTCGTAGACTGTGATGTTGGCCAGATTTTCAATTGAACGGTACCAGGTGAATGGTAGTCGTGCAGCTGGAAGCCACCAGTAGCCTTTGCTATCCACCAAGTTGCTCTGTGAATGTGCGGTTCCCAGCGGTCTGGCTGGTCCAAATGGCTGACCGGAGTTGCCGAGCATGATTCGTGCCATTGCTTCGCCTATGTGGGCTCCAGGAAATCCGCACCAGAAGATAGCTTTTACCTACATAGTTAAATTTAAAACAAGTGTCACTTTGTTGATGATGAGTACACTAGTTTTCATCGATTGAGCGCTGTGATTGAATCCGACACGAATTAGACTATTAAAACAGGGGGTTGCTACTTGTTTTATTTATTGATTAGACCAGTGAATTAGATTAGAATGACCTCTTTGATAAATTTCTTCTCAATGCCTTATAAAAACGTATATACGACCAATCATTGGGTAAACAACACCTGCTTCGAAAAAGAAAGTAATTACGGATTAGAAAGAAAACCGCGCAGAGAGATAAAGAAATGGAATTCGACAGGTGAACAAAAGATATCAGTCAACTCCACTTAGAAACGCAGCCATTATGGCTTGTAAGAACAAGCAACGTATTAAATTGCACTGATCTTCAAGCATAAGGCTGTATCGTTTGAGTTGTTGTTGCTGTTGTTGTTGTTGTTGTTTGTTGGTTGATCTGTCCCGATTTATTGGTTTCAAGAAGGCTTTTTGGGCAAGCTAGACTGTTGTCATAAACATTATATTTGACCAAAAAATCGACCACACTGACTAGATGGGCAAGCAAATGTCCCCACCCCCTGTGCTTTCAATGTGTGGTTATGCCTCCTGCTTTAGAGAAAACCTACAGTTAAGACCGCTGAAATTTCCGGGGAGATCATTACCACTTTGCAACACCCAGCAAGAAGTTCGGCTTGTGAGAAGGCGTGCTTGTGGTATTGTAGAGAAAAGGCGTCCAATAAAGCACAATCTTTATTGTCCAACTCGCTGATTTCCATGCCACGTGCGCGCTTGCGTTTACGAATCCGAATTCCGGTCCACAAAACACACCTCGGTTTCCGTTCACACATTGTGTGCGGTTCTGCCGCTCTGTATGCTACCGACGCTTTCTGTCGGGAGGTTTTCCGTCTGCCATTCCCCGTCCGTTGATCCGATCTCGTTGGGCGATGGTTCGTCTGGTCGCCCAAGTTGTCCGCAATCTATCCACTCTGGGCTTTGGCTATATTTCAAAACCACGTCGAGGTATTCCACCAAGTGTTGGAATAATCGTGACTCCGACCTGGTCTTCCCATTTACTCTGCCATCTCTTGTCCGTTGGTCCGGTCGCCCGTGATGTCCGCGACTCGATCGCTATAAGTTTTGGATGTGCCTTGCCGCCGCATTAAGGTATTCCACCGACAGCTGGAATACTCGCATCTCCGGTTTGGTAATCCACTACATTATATGTACGTATCTTTCATCGTCTGTCAACTGAACGAGTGTTTGTGTCGTATGGGTTACACTGGTAAATATTAAAAGTATGCTTTGAAAGTCTAGTGCTGAACTAACCATCAGCTCATACGGTACGACCCATAAACATTGCTGATGAGTCCGCACGCGTGCTCAAGGTCACACATAAACGTGTCACGGTTGGGACTATTTTAAAGCGCTTGCAAAGTTACCACAGTTTGGTGTGGATTTCATTCTGTGTAAGTACGTCGGATTACACTCAAATAATGACTACTGTTTTCCGTCACCTTCCGAAGGTTGACGCACTTGAACAGCAGTTGATGTCTCAAAATATGTAATACTGTCTTAAATAGTCAGGTATACCCAGATGTAATAGCTAGGCACATGGAAATAAGACGTTCAAGGCGTTATAGAGATTCGAGTGACTTCGTCAAAACTGTCAGGTCACTGTTCCGTCAATCGAACCATTATGGTAAACCCATCTACACTTCGTCTGTATATGTTCATTAATTTGCTTAATGAACTTTCTTTATGTACGCATTCGGGACAATTACTTCTATAACATGCCGTATTCAATATGTAACGTGTCTTGACGTTGATAGTCTTTCATCCCATATTTCAGGGGAGAATGTGAATTATGAAAGTTGCTATGTTTATTCGACCAAGGCCCGGCACAGCGCCTGACAGTCGACATCCAACGCTTTATCTGAAAGTCAACATGGTCAGCAACTCCAACTCCGTGAGCAATCGTATTGTCGGTGTACCAACAACACATTATCTTGAACATTGATCGGCATGGCCCAAGGCCTCGAACACTACCACGACAACCATTCATGTTTTGTCACATACTTCTATGCCGCGCCTCAAGAGGGATGACTGTTCAATTTCGCACAGCATGCTGAACAACATATCCTGCCTTGACACCGCCAAACGAGCTAAACAGTACATGGTCCTACCACGAAGATCTTCGACTCCAAGACTTGCATAGCTTCATCCAGCAAACGAATTACAAATCGAAGACTCACATCAGCGCATACGTCTGTCATACTCAGTAAGCTTCTACTGCTTCAGTTGATGTTTCGCAACAGTCAAAATCATTTCCGTTATACTTTCGGCATTTTGATAAACCCAAACACTGTCACATAATTTTGTTATTCGCGTACACCTGGTGTCATATTGTGGTGGACTGTCAGGCAGAAAGTGCGAGCATTCCAACTCTCGACGGAATACCTCAACACAGAGAGGAGGTGCGTTCAAAAGCCCACAGCGAGTGGATGGAGGACGGTGTGGGCGACCGGATGAGTCATCGCTCGACCGGATCGGACCAACAGGCGAGACATGGCAGCCGAAATAGGATGGATGACCAAATTGAAGGCGTGATTATTCCAACACTCTCAGGAATATCTCGACACGGATGTGGAGTACGGTCAAAGTCCACAGTGGATGGACGGAGGACAACACGAGCGACCGGACAAGCCATCGCTCAACGAAATCGGATCAACGGACGAGGACTAGTGAGCGGAAAACCCCCGGACAGAAGGCGTAAATCGTACACCTAAACCGGGTAGAAGTGCACACGATGTGTGAGCGGAAAACGGGGGGTGAGTGGGTGTTGTGAACTGGAATTGTGACTCAAGATCGCAAGCGCGTGTGTGGCATGGTAACTAGCTCGGTGGACAATAATGATTGTGCTTTACTGGACGACTTTTCGCTACAATATCTCTGTTTTTACTGGCTTTATACACACTTCAAGTAACTTTTCCACTAATAACGTTAACTATCATCAACAATCAAGTTCCAGTTGTTAAGAGATAGACTGGTGAGTGTTTTAACTAAATAAGAATGTTTTATTTCTGATAACATCGTCACTGTTCCGATTTCGTTGTGTTGTAGATCAACGGTAGCAACATAGTTGTGTCTCAAGTTCAGCCTACAGTTGAAGTCTGTTCGAATTCCTAAACGAAGTACTGTTACAAAATCAGATCGTGTTGTACATCTGCTGACCAACAATGGATGCTTCCGAGATAAGGCCGTTTAGTAAATTTCCTAAAGCCCCGGCGCATCACGTGACAAGCCTAAGACTAAGTGACGCGCTCACTGTCCCCTGTGCAGGCACACCGACACTCCATTCGGTCCGAAAACCACCTTCCACATCGGAACGCACGTGCACGCGGTCACCACCTGCACACTCAGCCAATTGGAACGCTCCAAGTGGATGTGATTCAGTGCGGTCAATACACTGGCATGCATGACGCGGTTGGACGCGGATCGGAACAAGAACAAGACAACTGAACAGTTTCCGAACTTACCAGCCGAGGTTGTGCGCACAGAAGTGGTTGAGGCAACCTATCGGGTTGCCATGGTCGTGATTACATAATACTTGGTGTGCTTGTATGTGTGTCTAATCCCTGTCTCTCCTTATCTGTATGATGTATATAACTTGCATGTTTTACGTTTGCTATTGATGAGATGTTATTGATGAAATGTTAACATATCGCAATATGTCTTCTTTCTGCTCTAATGAAGTGGTTAAAGGGAACCCGGTGTTTCAAACAACTGAACAGGACAGGACACGATCCGGACGAGCGCCATTGAATTAAGCTGGTACACTGATCCTACAAATAAAGACCCAAAGTATTTGATTTAACCTCCTCATTGACTGTTGCTGAGATATCGTTATTTGTTAGCGGGTACTCAAGCTATCACGGTTAAGAGTTCCATTACACTGGTACCAGGACTTGGTTGTCACGGGAATTTACACATATTGTATACAAGTTTGCTATCATTTGCATTCACTGTTATACATACATGGTTAGTCCTTATTCAACTGAACAATATGTGACTGAGAAATGTTCTTGATTCCTTACGTCCCTCCGTGATTTTCCATGTGCAAAACGTGTAGCGAGTTTAGATCCATCTAGCGCTACTCAGTGGACTACTGCTCATCACAACCGTGCAGCTAACTTACACTACAGTATTGCTACTCAAGACGATTCTGGACCCCATAACAATCATATCGTTTGCTTTGCACGTGACTTCTACCCTGCGGCGGTTGTCAATGCCATTTATTTGTCAATGAGAAACTCGTTTTATGAGCCATTCGACAGTTGACCGTAAGTGGATGGGATATCTCCCATAGGGATGCAAAAGTATCGTTGATATGCCATGCTGCCATATTTTGGTCAAATTCAGCATCTCTCTTGATCCGCGAAAAATGATTAAACAGAAGTGATCCAAATGGCTCGCCATGTGAGAATTTCATAGGATGTTTTGTTGTACAAATCGCGGATGTGTAGCAAACCAACGATGGCATTCAGTTGGCCAATGAGTATATGTAGCTGCCCTTGAGGTATATGCGCTGCCATGAGCCTCCTGGTCTTAGGTTAATTAGAATTTCAGGGGGGCACACGCACACGAAATCGTTAATGCTTAGCCTTTCCAATCCGGCTTTCACAAAAGTTTGTGTGTGAGTTCTGCCAGAAGATTGATTTGATAAATTAGTGCCCAATTTTCCTGCGGGGCAACTCAGTCAACCGCTATTCTGCTGGGAGTTGTCCTTCAACCACACTGTTCATGCGTCTCAGTTTGTTCGACAATCTTTGATATGTTCGTTTTCAGATGCAAGTGGGAAACGTCTGATGGAATTCAGTTACCAAGGCCAGGACGTTGGCATTGGGCCAAAACAGTTAGGGTAACAATAAGCATTCGAACGACCTCTGACGCAGTGTTACTCTACCGATTCCCCATCAAGTGGGTTTGTTGCTATGTTCACTTAGTTTGGCACCTGCGCTTTATTTGACAGTGCGTCAGCCTTAGGTTGAAAGTCTACTGTTGACCAACTGATCAAAATAATCAGTGGGGTCGTCTACGGACAAATATTTTTTTCGAGTTGAACATCACCCACAACTGATCACAGCTGTCGCATTCCCATGGACTTTCCAGTTGCTCCCTTTTGAACAAGAGCACTTGACTCGAGTTTCGCTCTCATTAGAGCTTGTCAGTAGTGTATATCCTCGCCACTGCTGGGACTAGAACTCATCAGTAAACATTTGGCAAAGTGAAACGTGCAAACTGTAACTGCTGAATCAATAAAATTTATAAACAAACAAAAAGACCTTACCAAAGAGGAAAGTAATCTGAGACGTTTCATGAATGAATGTTTTCACAGATTTGCCAAATAAATTATTTAGCCGCTCGGTTGTCAGTACATCCAGAAGTCTTAACCTCGTTATACGGATTCTCACTGACGGTCTATCAACTGTGTGGAATCGTTTATAAAGAGTAGGTCGCGTGGACGTGTGTACCTTCCCCTATTTGTACAGAACGGGCAACCGACAGCGGCGTGGCTCGATTCCAGATAATCATTTCGATCTTAATGTTGTGTTCGAAAATACACATTTTCACACTAATGTTGGACCAGACACCTGTGAATCTTGGTAGGCCATTTCGCATCTCATGACTGATTCCACACAGCCTTCGGCATGCTCGACTGTAAGAAGTGTCGTTTCGATAGGTGACTATAGCCATGCATAGTACATACAGCACTCCAATATCAGAACATGTCAAAGAGCGGACGCTGCACCTGGTCAACATAATGTGTATTTGAAGTGATCAAATTACTCACACATTAGCTCGTTATAGTTCTATATTCGTTTAGGTCCCACTGACACCGCGATATAAATTATAGCAGCCAGGCCATGTAAAATTGCAGGTTGTTCAATAGTCAGAACCACCTTACTTAGCCCCTGTGACATACCGAAGTCTTGATATCCTTTTAAAATTGACAGACACGCGGATGAAGCAGTCACGCGTCAAAGTATATTAGTGCGGATACAATGGACAAGTGCGTCTTCCTTTAGTACAAAGATAAATATCGACTATTCACCCTGCAAGGACTGTCCGTCGTGGCTGCACAAAGTGGTCAATCGCTAGCAGTGCTGAGACAGTACAACCGCACCATTTGGACCTCTCGCGCACTAATACTGTAACCAATTCCACGATAAAATATATATGAGTTGTGCCAGCGCCTTCTGTGCGCACAGAACCGGCCGATATCTGATTAGCATTGTTTCGCGGATAGCTAGCAGTTTCGGTTTCGGTTTACGTAACGACATCTTGAACAACTTGACAAGACTGACTGGATGGCCGGTGGCTAAGATGTGTTTGGCGATCGACAAAGTTGGGTTCTTCGAGCTTGTTACAGCCACCAGGTCCTCTTCCGATACTGTAGTTGACAACTAGTTAGGAATGTGCTCTGCCATACGCAGATGAAGGTAACAAGTTGTTCCGCCTACGTTTTGCCTATGGTTTTACTTTAGTGACTGATGACAGTAAACCGTAATGTTGACAACTCTGTTTTGAGTAAACTTTAAAAGTATTTGTGAAACGTAACGAAATTTTTACCGTGAGACTGTCTAAAACTATTCGTATTCGTAAACACTGGCCGACTGAAAGGCATTTTTGCCTCCAAGAGCAAATGTCTCTTTGGGACAGACAAATCTGATGGCCTCCAATTTTGTATACCCAAAGCGGGAGCATTACAGTAAAGTCAAAAATAGGTCATTAAGAAAAAACCTCGCCGTTACCAAACGTCAGTAGCATGAAGATACTAAAAATACATCTGTCAATTTGGATCACCCATAGTTGTTAATAATGACAGTTACCGGGGTCCGTATCTGTTACCTACTGAGAACTGAGAAATGGGCCGCATTGGTTCTACGACTACGTTACTCTTCTTTACGGTGCTCTGATAGGTCTGACCAGATAGTAAACAGTTACTTTATTCGTTTACATGTCGATCTATCATCAGGTGAGTTAGCAATGAGACGGCCGGGTCATGGTTACCGCTTGCAGTTATGGGATAATAAAATACCAGAGTTAATCTCACCAGCAACCTTCGTTAAATTTTGGCTACATATAGCTGGCTATCCGGCTCGACCTTGTCATGCTACTTCAGCTGTATTATCGACGACTAATATAGTCATTAGTCAGTTGATAGATAAGACAATCTTGACTCCCCAACGTACAATATGCGATATCTAAATGCCTACCACTGTTGTCGTCAATTTTCGTGGTCTGCCCGATCTTGAGTGCGCGCTCTGTTGCTGCTCTGTCAAGCGATTTATCCTGTATCTGGTTTCAAGTGTGTACATGGACGCAGATTTGCTGACGTACATCTCGACCATACTTGGAGCTAGTGCGTGGGTTGAAGAAAAAGGACAAACCGAACGGGAAAAAAGCCCGATATCAGACCACTTTGTAGTCGCTGGCTTACGAGGAATGGTTCTAGTACACTACGATAGATTCAGACTGCTAATTGTTGGTGCTTCACCGATGCTGTTATTACCTGTTATGTTCGCACCACACACTGTAGTGAGAACTCAAGGGACGCAGGAGGAACCTTGTGTATCCTGGTTGAGCCAGCATGACAGTGAATTGTAACAATTACCAGAGTTTACAGCGGACGGATCGATGGCCTAATAACAGACCGATGAGAAAGGGACAGTGCGTCTGGGCTCGCTGGCCGGAGTGCGCACGTGACGTTTACAACTGGCAGGTGTGAAACGGGACGGTTCACCTGAGTGAGCTATTATGTGCGCTGTGTGCGCGCGTGCATGCACATGCAGAAACGTAACATAGACGGACCGCACATTACCCGTGAGTGATACTCAGCAAAGTGGGAAGATTGCGTGAGCCCGGAGTGACTGATTCAGACTGCATTTGCGGACAGTATATTGTGATCTTCCGCACTCTATCAAATCCGTCAATGTAGATTGCATCGTGGTTGCACATAAAATATTATGCCTGTCTAGTTAAAGACTTAGAGTATGGTTCTGAAGTCAAGGCATGGAAAGACTGGTAGATACGGTGCTTCGTTACTACAGTGATTCAATAAGTAATGACTATCTAACATTCAAATCAGGGAGCATTAGTGTAAACTATGACTTAACGCGGATGAATAATCCTGAAGGATATCTAGTGTATTCTCCATTAGTGGCCAGAATGAGAAATTTGACTCTACAGGTTATCGAGCTGTTGGTCTACTAAAAAAGTTACGTTAGACTAACAGTGGGTAGCTAAGAGATAAAATAAATACCTGATTACTAGTCAAAATAGCTACAACATAAGCATCATAGTATAGCGCAGAACAATTGAAACCCTTGCAATTATGTTGTAGATTGTTTGCTAAATTTCGAACATTCGAGGTAGTTTAGTGGTAAACCTCTCGATTATGTAGCTAGTCCGAACAGAAGTTATCACATTGCAGTTTTTCTAGGTTTCAGATGCCAGACGGTAGTCATAGCTGTCTGTGATGATACAGTATACGACATAACAACAATCAAACGAATTTGTCATACAGTAAAAACTGGTGTACGAGAGTGTGAAAAATCGAATCCAACTGAACTCAATATGCATTTCCAAGGCAGCCTGGAACTTCAGTCCTGGCAGAACAATTCTCAAACTACTTAATCTTTCCTCTGCTTACAGTCCGTCTGAGTATGTATCAGTCCTCAAGATAGTCCGTGAGATTCGAGTAGTTCGAGGCATCGACCTGTGGTTACTTTAAGTGGATGCTTTTACGTGTGACACTAATTACTCAGACCTTTCCGACCAAATAAAATTTTGGGACAGACTAATTAATGTTGAATTTCCGTGAAGACTTAGCAAAAAGACAGAGAAACATTATCATGTGGGTTTTCGGAAACGTCCATACTATGACTAGAATGCGTACATCATTAGATATTCATGAAATCGGAACATGCTGTCATATGAAAGCAATCACTTATTTGCTACTGACATTGTCGTCTGCGACGGCTGGCTCAACGTTCACTGGACCCGTGCTGAACACCAACAGGACCACAGGAATCGGACTACGACGTTGAACAGTACCCCGTCCAGCAGCTAGATCCAATGTGTGCACAAGCATATCCATCTGCGTGCCCGGTAGACTGATATTATGTCTGTCCATACCTTCTGCTTCGTATTTATTCCCGGTACCAACCGTGATGACAACCAAGTCCAAGTCTTTGAAAGCCATAATGAATTCCAGACCATGTTTGCTATAGTTCGTACATCGGCCACCATCCTGGCAAATGTCGTGGGCATGCAATCGAGCTGCCAGCTGCGATAGACCTTATAAATGTAAGATTGGTATGGTGTGGGGATTTCCGATTAAACTAATTGAACTGATTTCGAAACGGAAAATGTAAGAAAACGTTTTCAGCTATTTAACTAGAAAATCACGGCTTTTACTGCTAGCATTAATCTCTCACTTAGAAAACAAGCAGTAGGTTTGAGTTTCATGTTAGCTAGAGCTGAACAATAGTGTATCTTTGTGCGGACC
Source organism: Paragonimus heterotremus (assembly GCA_013368495.1). Classification (NCBI taxonomy): domain Eukaryota; kingdom Metazoa; phylum Platyhelminthes; class Trematoda; order Plagiorchiida; family Troglotrematidae; genus Paragonimus; species Paragonimus heterotremus. The sequence continues at coordinate 1,299 of LUCH01002712.1, read as the reverse complement.
ACTGTTGGAACTTCAATCGTCATGAATGCATCTGAGGGACTGCATTCGATTGTTCGATCCTGCTTAGTGTGAGATGACTGGTATAATAGTCAACCCAGTACGTCTCACAAGCTCGATGACTGAAGTTCAACACCCGGTCCAAACGACGAGATACATTTTCGGGGGGCTGTTTGGAGCAGGCCAAATAGAGAATGCCAACCCACTGAATGTCATGTCATGTGATATGCTCATTACGTGGGTTAAGCTAGAAAAGGCATTCAGTTGGTTAGTGGATGAGGTGGATTCTAGAAGTGAAAGTTTTAACCTGGGGGTGTAGTTCTGTAAGACGGAAACGGCTTCTTGACTGGGGTGTAAGAGGGATACTAATTTATAGTTTACCAACTTCGGAAATAATGCTGATTCAAAGTCGATGATACTAATTTTATGAGAACTTGTGTCTCAGTAATTCTGTGTCCAATTTCGTTTTCTTTGTCTACCTGTTCTAGTATCTGGGTCAACTATACAGCAATGAGTTTAGTGAAAATACGTGTGCCGATAGTCAGCGAGCAAATACCGGTTACATTGCTCTTTTTCGTAAAGTGATCCATTCCTAAAGCCTATCTGAAACATCCGGTCAACACGCAGCCAAAAGTGAGCGATGTGCAATGTTTAACAACCAAAACCATCAACTGCTCATCAGTAAGTTAAAATATGAACTAGAAAAGCTAAACAACAGGCGTGATGGAAGTCGGTTAGACCAAGTTCAATTATAACGTAAACAAACGGAGGAAAACTGACCTCCAGTAGATTAATTTATTTGACCAAAAAGCGTGGTATATGCTTATCTGAAAAATCACGGCTAGACAAACGCGAATGATGATAAGTAGTCGATATTGAATCTGACAATATTCCATCTGGTTTGAGAAACTGAAGCAGTACACTGCAATTGAAAAATTATAAAGAGAAACCCAAAAACCAATGTGACAACCATGCAAGCACCAGTGTTGTCTTTATTGCCTCTAAGTTACTAATATGCTAATGCGTAGGCCCACTAAATTCGGAGGCGAGGAGACTTGTGACGGACAGGCATACTTAAAGTCTGGTGACAGGTGAGCTGTTCACTTAATTTGCCTGCGATGTGTCTTGGAACGCCGACAGTGTCGTAGGCAGCCGGCGATTGTGAACGTAACGTAGATGTAACAGATATAACGCAGATATAACGCTCTTACTTCAACTATTACAGCAGCAGCAGCAGCAGCAGCAGCAGCAGCAGCAGCAGCAGCAGCAGCAGCAGCAGCAGCAGCAGCAGCAGCAGCAGCA